>JAZBGZ010000006.1:92091-127070 GCA_037414795.1 Stenodera caucasica
TTTGTTTACCATATGATTCTCTACTTGAGACAAGTCTGATTGATAAAGTAGTTGAAGTAGCCGGTTGGGGCTTCACGAATCCGAAGACACATCGTATGAGTACCAATTTGAATTTTGTTAAAGTTGTAGTTTTACCAATGAAGCGATGTTTTGAATTTTATAAACCTCTACCATTGAGTGAGGCACAAATTTGTGCTGGTGGTGAAGTCGGTAAAGACTCATGTGGTGGTGATAGTGGAGGTCCTTTGATGAAAGTTGAGGCTTTCCAAGGACCACCGAGATATTTTCTAATGGGAGTTGTATCATTTGGTGATGTTAATTGTGGTAGTGATATGCCAGCTGTTTATACAAATGTGCGATTTTATTTACCTTGGATTTTGAAAGTTTTAGGGAAGTAGATAGGTATGGGTAATTAAATAACTGAAGCAATGAATAAATAAATTTTAGAATATTTTATAGGTTCTCTCCATTTTATCCATTCCTAAATTTTTTCAATTCCAAACAAATTAAAAATTCTATTAAATTACCTAACTGTAAATTGTTTGAATAGCAAATCCACTTGAATTTCTTCTAGTCGAATTTAAACAAGATCGTAATGCAAAGCTCACAACCCCTGCAACGTTCAAGGACTCTTAATCAATGGTTGACATATTATCTAGTACTAGTTATTATCGCAATTATTTATTATATTAGGACCCCATCTTTAATTTGTAGAGATGGGATGGGTTTTATCGTTAATTATAGAAAATTTTATTAGTTCTACTATTATTATTATTAAATAAAAATGTTTGGATATAATATTTTATTATTGTTATCATTCATAATTTTATCGTCAATTGAATTTTTTTTTAATCATGTAATTGCATGAATAAAAATTAAATTGAACTGAGCTTTAGCAGAAAAAATTTAAAGACTGGAAATGAAGGTCAACATCAAGAGTATTGTTGTATTAAAGTCATGATTTACGTGAAATAAAATTGATGACAATTCCAAGTTTGGTTTTGATCGGAGGAGCCGCCCTCTCATCATCTAGCCTATTGTACATTTGGTAAGAAATAGGCAATTAATTTTTTTGTACTGTTTTAAAGATTCAGTTTCATTCATACAATTGCTTTATTGAAAGAATTCAATTGGATTTCAGCAATTGACTTTGGCAGTTCATTAGGCATTTGTTGTTTTAGAAGTAAGTAATAAATATTCAGAATTCTTTTACAATAGAATTATTGAATAATGACGAATTTTTCGATCTGTTAGAAGAGTTTTTGAAATAATTTATTAAAAATGTATTTTATTTCAGATGAGGTTCTGCAATTCTATAAACCCTTTCTTTAATTCGATTTGAAAAATTCAATAATTTGATAAAAAAAAATATCATGCATGTTTAATAATTTTCAAAAAAGTCGAAGGATATCGATTTCAATAATTATGTGGATGCTTTTATAATTAGCTAGATGAAAAACGAAAATCAAGAATTCAACAAAAACACATATTTAAAACTCGTGATCTTTTCTTAAATATTTGTTAATGTTTGATGATTCAGAATGTGAATAATCGACATATTTAGAGATTTTGTTTTTCGGGTGAAAAGAAGGACGATATATTTTCAAGAATTAAAGTCCTAGTACCTCATAAATTTCCATTGAACAATAATTGAGTTTCTCAATGGCGATTTTTCATTCAATAAAATTTATCTACAATTTGAAATATTGTTATTAATTATAGTTGGAATGGAATATTTTTATCGGATTCTGTTTTCATATGATGTAACACTACACTCAATTATCCTTATCGTCAGCCCTTAAAAAATACGATATATGAATAATAAATAATCCATCTCTGGTTCAATTAAACCATAGGTAAATTGGTGATCAATAATTCTTTTTTTTTTCATCACCAATTCATATGATATATGAATTTCGCAAAATCTCCTTTAGTATTCAAAATTAACGACACCTCATTTCCCTTATTCGTCACTTTTATACGGATTTTGCGGTTAAATTATAGATAACGAAGTGTTAAAATTTAAAAATAAAAACCTCTTTTTATCACTTTGTTACCATTTATTAGAAATAATGTGTGTAGTCGTATTTTCATTGTATTTCTTTATTTTTGGAATTGTTATTGTAATTTATTGTATAAATCTAAGAAAATCTGAAACTCTGGGAAATATGATTGAATTATAATTTCAATTATCATTTAATCAAAACCACTTGTTTGAATTTTCTTTGAGTTTGATAAGAAAAATATTTGGACTTTTGACAGTAAAAAAAAGTGGCACACAAATTATTGTCATTTTGTTTTTAATTAAAATAAGTAATTTTAATCAATTCATACGAATATACAGACTGATTTAGCACGATGGGCCATACCTAATAATTTCAAGGGCTTCCAGTTGATAAAATTTGACTATTTGAACTTTCCATCGAAAATCTGAAAATAGATGTTTTAGCACCTTTTGTTGTACAGAATATCCCAACCGATTTAGTTTCTTACAATGCACTGATGTACGTTTTTTGCATTTAGAACTCTCTTCGAGGTATTTCGATTATTTTGGGAATAGATGTGGGATAGAGAATGGAATAATAAAAAAGTACTTGGAACATAAAAAATCAAGAATAAAATTAAAAAAACAATTGATAATTAAAATAAAATACAAATAAAATTAATATAAAAAAATAGATAAGTTTAAAAAGATGTGTATTTATTTGGGGATTTCCCCATTCAAACCTTGTTCTTCTCTGAATACTTCACAAATCATTTTTTTTTATATTCTTGACGTTGCATTTTTGTTAAAAAATTGGCATTCCTCCCTTAGGCCCTTAGATCTTTCATGGCGCATCACTAGTAACTACAATAAATAAGTTTTTTAAGTTTTCATGTACCGAAAAAAATTGAGCTTGAGAAAAAAAAGTTGAGACTTAGCTACTTTACTTCAAAAACTAAACATCTTTCATAATGTGAATTTTTTAATTTGTCCTACATTATTTGGCCCAAAAATCGCAATATTTCTAAAACAGTTAATTTTTCGTCTTGAATAACAGTCATATCAAAAATGCAACAAGTTTATTGAAAAAAAAAGTCGGTCGGTATATTGGACGAATCATCTTGTATACTAGAAAAAAGACATTTAAATTAATTGCAATATGTATGTATATGTATATATGTATTTGAATCAGTTGCGAAACAAAATAATCATTAGTTTATGATGATACATGATGATTTTTTTTGCAATGTTATTATTTTAATTTCGAATAAATAGATGACGTTCATTATAAATATATTTATGTTGTAAATACCCAAGTCTTTAGTTTTGTATTAACCAGAATCGGTGGAATTCCCAAGGCAGACAAGATAATCTTTAAACATTTTATTTCGAATCGCCGACAAGTTCGCATCGAATAGATTAAGAGAATTTATTTGTTTTCAATTTTAAGTTTGTCGATATTATTATCAGTTATTTATGTTTAGTTTTAGAAGAGATCGTCAGAAAATAATGAGTGAAGTTATTAAATTTTTACCAATTCTTATTTTAATTGGTGTTATTGCAACAGTACTAAAAACCACAAATGCTGGTAGGTTTTTTTTTCTTGAAAAAAGATAAATTTTGCAAAAGATTTCCCCAATAACCTTGTTTATTATAATAATAACAACCTTGCTCAAACCTAATTCTATTGTCTTTTGTATTTAATATTCCAATTACATAGAATTAAGAATTATTTACTAATATGTACATAATGAATACAATATTAATAAATTAACAGTTATGAACTTATGATATATGTATTATAAATTATAACTTAAAGATAAATCTATAAATAAATATTATTGAAAATTGATTTTAGCCGAGGGTTGTGTAACACCGAATAATAAATTAGGCGATTGTATTCCAATTAATCAATGTGAACCACTGAATTCGCTTCTAATAAATGGTCCATCAGCTAGGGATGTTGAATTTTTACGACGATCTCAATGCGGCTTCGAAGGGACTTTACCGAAAGTCTGTTGTCCAAATCAATCAGCACCAACATCAACAACTCCATCACCTGAATCTTCTCCAACTACTAGTAAATTAGAATAATCACTAATTTTTTCTTTTTTTTTTTTAATTACAATAAAATCAAATTACCTAATTCAGGTAATCCATTGCCACAAATCAATTTATTACCGGCTAGCGATAAATGTGGTGTGGACTCAACTACTGATCGTATTGTAGGTGGTGAAGATACCGATATAGACGAATTTCCATGGATGGCCCTTATCGAATATGAAAAGCGTACTGTTTTTATTATTGATTTATAAATTTGAAAATTGTAATAATTCTGATTTTAGCGAGCGGTCAACGTAATTTCTATTGTGGTGGTGTTTTGATTAACGATCGTTATGTTCTAACAGCTGCTCATTGTTTAAAAGGCAAAGATTTACCAAGAAATTGGAAAATGTTAGTTTCTATTTTTCGATAAGTAATTGTATTTAGATCAAGTTGTCATCCTTGAAAATTAGTTGTCTCAAAATTCTCGATTTTGATAATGTTTGATATAATAGCAATAGGAAAATGTGTCATTTCTATCTTGTTCGACAATAAATATCGAAAATTATCACAATCGAGAGGATTGTGGAAGGGATTGGATTTGATCTGAATACGTCTCAATATTTTTTTTGTAAGTAATTGAAAATTTTCAGTGTGAGTGTCCGTTTAGGCGAATATAACACCAACACAACTATAGATTGTATCAAATATTCAGAAAATTCTGAACGTTGTGCACCGCCACCCCTCGATATCGCGATAAGGGAGAGAATCGCCCATGAAGGTTACAATCCGTTCGATGTAAACCAAGTTAACGATATTGCTTTATTGAGATTATCCAGAAAAGTTCCTTATTCAGGTGAAATAAATTATTTATAGGTATATTTATAAAAAAAAATACAAAAAACTAAAGTGGGATATTTTTAGGTTTCGTCAAACCGATCTGTTTACCCCTTAACGACGACAATCAACTTGGGGTGAATTTGAATGTGGCTGGTTGGGGTAAAACTGAGACACGTTCAGAAAGCGTTGTTAAATTGAAAGTTCAAGTAAATGAAGTCGGTCTCAATAAATGTGGTACGGTTTATCGTACGGCTGGGGTTAATTTGAATCAAACTCAATTATGTGCTGGAGGTGAACAAGGTAAAGATTCATGTCGTGGTGATAGTGGTGGTCCTTTAATGGCTGTCAGAACAAGCAGGAAGGTTATTCAATGGTATGCTGTTGGGGTTGTGTCATTTGGACCATCCCCATGTGGTATGGAAGGATGGCCAGGAGTTTATACAAGAGTTTCAAAATATACAGACTGGATTATCAATAAATTGAAACCATAAATTGTCTTGATTTTTAAATTTTTTATTTCGACATAAATTAAAGCTTTTTTTAAAAAAATTACCCAATGATATTTTCTTTCTAATTTATCAATTTTTTAAGAGATCTCGGAACCTCAAACCTCAAGCAACAGAAAAATCTGAATTTTCCAAGTCAAAGATCACATTTTGGAATTAATTAAAAGAGAAACAGAAAATTTAGAAGATAATAATAATGAAAATGCAAAAATTGATTTAAAAAAAAATGTAGATAAACGTGAACGATACATGAAGCTTGAGAAATTTGAAGAGAGAAAAAAATAGATTAATTTAAATTTTTTCCTGAAAAATATCCAATCTGACAATTGAAAGTTGAAAATTTTTTCAAAACAAATGAAATTATGAATATGAAACAATTGTGGTACAATTTATACCACCAAATATACGAATATAGATATAGAATTATATAATGAAATTTTGAAATACAAGATCTGATTGGATATTCGGGAAAATTACATCGTATCCACCTGTCCGGTAGTTGATCCGATTAAATTCCATTTCTTACTTACCTTGTCACTTTCAAATTCAATCATAATTTAATTGGATCATTTCAAATATTCGTCGATCAAATGTTTGAATATTTATCTAAAAATAAATTAATTATCTAATAGTATTGATTCAATTTAATTTAGAAATAGAAATTTTAAAGATATAAATTTATTTATTGGGAATACCTACAACAATCTAATTAAAATTTATCAAAATGGGACTTTTGATCGGCTAATGTTCTTTTTTTCTGTCTATTTCTCATTGATTTGAACTTCTAACGACAACCAATCAGATTTGTTCGCCTTGAACTACATATTTATAATTTAATAATTTTCAATTTATAATAATAGATTTTCCACTGATTTATCCGTGATCATCGAATTTTATTTTATAAAAAAAAAAAAAAAAAAAAAAACATCCAACTGTAGAAATTTCGTAGAGGAATTTTCGAGAAGACAAACAAGATTATAATTAATTCTAGTCTAATAATAGAAAAATTCAAATTTGAACAGGTTTTCTATATTTGAATAGAGTGTCTCCGGAATTGTTCAAAAAGAACATCGAATCCATTGATATTTCAAATTCGATATTTAAAAGACGGAATAATAATTCTTGGAATTAGATGAAGATTTCTAAATTGGCCTTTAGACATAATATGACAAATTTATGTTCAACAACTAGGACAGATCAAGCCCAACCTTGATCATTCTAATTAGAATTCAATTGAGATTGTGGTGGTGTTGAATTTGATAATCCCACCCCGAAGATTGAGTGAATGGTGAGATTAACAACAACAACTAACAACAACAACAACAACAACCGGCTCAGAGATGTCTGCATCCGTCCAGTCGGCCGTTGATTAACACACAAGAAGAACTATCCCCGTGTATTTGTCGTGTATTTGTGCAATATTAGAAATTCAATATTGACGAATTCGAATTTAAAGTTTGATGTGTGCTTGTGATCATGTCGACGGAATCACCGTCATCTATCCGGGAAAATTCCGTCCCTAATTCATGTCGGAGTGAATCAATTGGAAAATTAATGAAACAAGATCGAATTGAAGATGATCGAAGTGCCGATAATCGGAATAATGCTGACGGCGTCGCGACGCCATCTAATCAAACAGCCAACAATAGAACGATTGATGGGAATCTCACTGAACGCAGGAAATCGTTTGTGCCCATGTCCAGTATGGAGGAGGAAAATTTAAGGGAACGATTACATTTGGCCCAATTAAGACAATTGTCGGAAATTGTGCTGGACGAGCCACGATACAATCGGGACACATTTCGGCGATTATTCCAAATTAATGTAAGTGAATTTTTGCCATTCAATTTTTATAACTAGTTAATTCTCAAGTCATAAACTCATAAATTATTAATTCGCAACAGGCATTTTGATAAATTACACGATTTTCTGAATAATTTGTTTGCTGTAGAGATTACAATCAAAAATTGCAGAATAATAATTTTTAAGGCTCCCAAAATTAATTCAGAGAGAGAACGTCATTTAAAAAAAAAATTCAATAAATTTTTTCATCACCAGATTTGATTTATCCAAAGTTACACAGTTAATTTAGTTATTACAAAGTGAGCAGTCAAACCTGAAAATCTTGAAAATATTACATAATTTTCGAATTTACTCGGCAAATTGACTAAAGTTAAAAACAATTTTAAATTATATTTATTAAATAGGAATTTTATATTTATCGAATAGAATCGTGCATCCACCATTCACTTCATTTTGCATAAAATAATCACGTTTTTTCGTTGAAAAATTTAACAGATTCAGGATGTTTACATTACCATTTTAAACTATATTTCAATTGTTGTTATTTCTAATGATTGTTTTCAGTTAGAATTGGACGATTTATTTTACAATTATAATTATACAGATTCCAATTTTAAAGCGAAAATACTTTCGTGTTTATTTGATTTTGTTGTTGAATTTACAGTGATAAATTCAAAAATCTATACAAAATTGACATTTAATTGTTTTCGAGAGGAATCTAAATCCAAAGGTGATTCATTTCGATATCGATTTAGCGAAATCTTAGCGTTTTCAGTATTTGTTCGCGCTTTCCATCTATTAATATTATTTTTTCAAAGTTTTGATTTTTCCAACATTTTGAAGACCTCTTGAATGTCGTTGAAATTCTATATTTTAAAATTTCTTAATTTTGGTGGTGAGATTTTTGTAGCATATATTCAAAGATTCAAAGTTTTATGGCGAATGTATCATTGTTATTTCTTCTAATATTTCTATGGTTTTTTACAAAAAAATTGAAATATGCAAAATTTCTCAGCACTCACACATTTTCAGAGTTTCCAACAAAATTTCTTTGAGTACCTAATCGAAATATTCTTTAACCAGATCATTTAGAGAAAATTCATTGATCATTATGATTATCCTCCGTCACTATTGGCGGCTTATCCGCTACTTCACTTCATTTTATCTCTTCAATTTACTTTTCGACAATGTTGTCTCGCTGTTTATTATTGTTCGTTGGTCCGTTGATGGTGATGACGATGACAATAATGTTGATGATGTGAAAGAGTGAAATGGTCAGCTATTTTAATGTGGTTGGTAGCTGTCATTCGAGTTTATGATGATGAGAATAAAAAGAAAACGTAAATTTAAAAAGGTCCTTTGTAAGCGAGCCGATGAAACTTTGACAAGTCAACATTCGGAAAAAATTAGTCTGATGAGATGGGAATGATAAGATTATTGAGATTTTCAACAATTCTCAATGGAGCTTCAGCACTAACCGAAAATACAGTTATGGATATTCAGCTTGAGATGTAAATTAAAATAACGCCAATTGAGATTCTTGAATAACCACATCATCATCATCATCATCATCATCATCATCATCATATTGATGATCATAGAGTGATGGGATATTATCGATTATTCGCTTCTTCATTAAGATTCCAAGGGCACAGTTGTTTTTTAGAAATAATTGTTTTTCCAACAATTTGATATTTATAATTACCGAATCTGTTTTTCTTTTACTCGTAGATGTTCGATCATCTTGATTATTGATTACGCAACGATTATTGGAATCTGCTCAATTATCGTAGTATGTATTTAATTCTCAAGTATTATTAAGAGAGCGTGTCGATAATCAACGACTACTATTTAAATATGAAAATATACAACATCTGTTCAATGTAGAAGAACAGAATAACTTTATAGCATAATATAAACTGAATTGTATTGGTGATGTTTTAGTCGTTAATTAGCCCAACTAACATTTCATTTGATCCGATGAGATGATTCTCACCTGAATCGAATATTGATCCCGATTTCTATCCTCCCTTTGTCGAAGAGACTTACTCGAGAAGTTGAGCTATAATTATCAAACAACGATCAAGATCAAGATCAATTGATAAAATGAATCACATCAAGATTTTTCTTTTTACACAATTGAAGGAAAAATACGAAAACATTACAATAAGCCCAGTTTCTCATAAATAATTCGTAAAAATTTCATACTATTCGGAACGCGTCAGTATTTTTTATGCAATTCAAATCAGACTTAATCGTCACAGGAATAAAACGGCTTGTTTGTTTTTTTCATTTGTTTTGACCAAACTAATTGTCATACTCAGTAGGTGGTAGGACATACCTCGATGGTTCATATAGTTGATAATGATGATTTAACATCTATAATGAAATGAATATCAACACTTTAAGGTTTTGTTGTTGGTCTAATTTTTTTTTTGACTACCGGTAAACTTCATTACAAATTCAGTTTTTATCAATAATTTATATGTATAACTATAGTGGAAAAATAAACTTGTAGTAGTTGTAATATTAAAGTATCTCGTATGTAAATTTTATTTGTAGCAAAAGAAAATAACATACCTACACACACAATGATGTCATCCGTATTTGAAATTCAGATATGTACTGATAAATTGTTTGCAGTTACAAAAAACAGAATTTATCAGATGATCTCTTTATTCAACCTATATTTGTTGTAGATTGAGGGATATTTAGCTTCGATTTGCACGGTATTCAAATTGGCTTTGTATGATTTCCATTTAACGGAATCAATCTACCGTAAGTCGAGAATAGAGCGCACAATGACGGAGAATTCTTGCCTTCATTCTTTGAATTTTTTTAAATCGCTCAACTAGGGATTTCAAAATTTTTATTGATTTTCACAAGAATTAAACAAATATCAGATTGAAAGTCCACCCTATTTTGTCTCAGTTCAGTCCTGTATTTTCTCGTCACTCGAGGCTTTTCAAATGACATTTTTATATAGGTAATTAATTTTAATGATATTGAAATATTGCTTTATTGTTTCGTAAATTACAATAATTTTCCAAACTAATTAAACATACATCATAAAACTGACATTTTATTAATTTTGAACAATTTAACATGTGTAGTTGTAGATTTGCTGGCAATAAGCTTAGTAATTTTCACCCACGCTATCAAAATTTTTGATTGATAATTAATTTCAAGATTAATTAAGAATGAAAAGACTCAAAATTTTGTTAGAATGTGAAATTTCCCAACGATTCCATAGACGACCAAAGGTAGACTTTCTCGTGTTGGAAATCCAATAGAACCTTGTTTTCAGTAAGCTTTAATTACAATTATAAAAAAATAAATTTTGATCATTCTCTAAATAAATTATTATTTGAGCTGGAAAATTTGTGAATATTTTCACACATCGAGAAACTCTTTTGGTTGTTTGAATTATGTTGGAATTTCATTTAGATCGACATAATGCTTGAAACAAGATACATGTAGGTCCAAATAGATAGAATGGCGCGATTTGAATACAAATCCGATAAATATTTATCTGAAAGTTTTAAAATAAGTGAGACACAAATATACAAAAATCAGTTGTAAAGTATTAATGGTGGATTTCGTAGAAAATCGACACATTTCTATAATTGGAAATATACGCCTATACTCTAGTGATGATAGTGTTGTTGATTAATTAAACCTCATTTGATACCCACTAATAAGGTATGATCTATTTTTTTTTGTTGTTTTTTCCCCTCATTAACGTACAACGTTTATCTGTGCAATCTAATAAGAATATAACTAGAGTACACTTAGCACTTGGAATTAGTTGACGGAACGGGTTCTTCTTGTCATTAAATCTACGACATATTAATTATGTGTATCTATAAAGAGAATTATATCGAAATAGTGTTTAGACGGCGACCAATTTAATCGAAAAAATATCGAATATTGCTTTGTTAAATTTATAATGATTGAAATCAATTTCCAAGTCGATTGTATTGACTGATGTTGACAGTAAATGGAAAGTATAAATTGTTGAGGTTAATTGTGCCTCCTGCTTCGAATAAAAATACATCACCTTCTGTGTTATTCAAACAAATTAGTTGAGAAAATGTTGCAAGATCAACAGGGGAAAAAAGCCCAACTGCGGTCATCTACTCGCCGATCAATATTCTCAATACAACTATCTAAGCCAGATAATAAATTTTTATTTTATTCGCATTTTTTTTCGCTTTAATGATTGAATAAGAAAATTCCATACCAGATGCTGTTTTATAGAAAAATTATCTAAACTGTCGCCATTCTATCGTTTATTATTACGATGATAAAAAAAAAATCAATCTATAAGTAATTGTTATTGGTCTTGATGCTGATCGCAAAAAGGTCGTCGTCGTTCAATAATTCGTTAGAAATATTTAAGAAAAATCGCTAAAGTTCTCGAAATCAATCAATTTAATGACAATTGAATCAATGTAATTTCAATAACACGTGCTGTTTGATTTGATCGCTTTTAAATTCAAGACAAACGTACGGTTCGCTGTTAGATCTTCACCGACGATTAAATAAATGCTAAAATGATCGCATTTCATTACTCAAGATAAAAAGGTATTTAAATTATATTTCCATGTTGAGACAAGTAATGATATTAATAAAATTAATCGATATCGATCAAAATCGGGCTGATTCTCGATCAATTATTCGGATGGAGTTGCATTTTTTTGGCCAAAATTACAGATCATAGTGGAGCCTGCAGTCAAATTTTTTGGCTAACAATTTCGAAATTGTACAAGGTGCCAATTTTTCCGCAGGCTACGAATTTCAACCGATTATATACTAGTTTTCGCACAATTTTTCCTTATAAATCATTAATAATATGGGGTGGAAATTCTTGATATTGGCCAGAGGCCAACAATTCGAACAATTTAAATATTAATCGAATAAAACGTAAATCGCGACAGTTTCGAAAACAATAAGATCTTCTCGAGAAAAATTGCAAACTCTAAAATCTGAGGAATGTGAAAATTTTCAGACTTTAATCAGGACCAACATTGTATATTATGTATACATAGTTAGCTAATATTCAGAAATTGCACTGAAAATAAGTTTGAGTTGAAAAAAAGAGAATTTTGTCAATAGGTACTTGAAAAATTACGAATGAAACAAATTTCTTGTATTATGTTATATGATGGAAATAGTATTCCACAATCGTTATGATGAACCACTGTTGATAGGGAGATCTGATCGGAATTGTCACTTTGATTGTTGTGCGATGAAGAAAAATACTCGAATTTATTGAAACTGTTTGATTCAATAATGACGGAACTATTCTTCTAACGGTCTTACTGGACGGTAAAATGATAAAAATTGTTCTGGAATAGTTACGACCACTATAACAGAGTCTTGGATAATTGACATTCACAATGTCAATGGAAAACAAATGACACTAGTAGTATGAAAAGGAAGCCATAAAAGTGTGTAAAATTGACTATTGCAACTATTTTTGTTTTTATTCATGAACATCATACATAAGATAATAATTTAACATCGAGATATAAATCTTGTAAAAAAAAAAAAAAAAAAAAAACAAACAGAAAAACTTCTGAAATTACTATAGAGGTGTCAGTAGAAATCAAAATATGGATAAAAAAAAGTTGAAAATTTACATTTTCAAGTGTTTGTTATCAATTTGTTTTTATTTCATTATTTATGTGGCGGTAGATTGCATGAAGAACGTGCATCATTATAATGATCATTCCATTTGGGAACCAATACACAGAACATCAACAAGAACTGATCATTAAGGCCAATGGACTCCCAAATGAGCCGCAATGTTTTCAGAGTTGATTGCAGGTAATGGAGCTTTAGTATTCTGACAGTTATAACAAGTGTATACGTGATTTGGGCTAAGTAAGCGCCAACATTGTTGACTATATCTAGCAAAAAAAAAAACAAAACGAAAACAATCTAAAGAAAAAATTATCAAATCAACTAATAGAATTGATTGAAACGGAAATGAATGATAATAATAATAATAATAATTCTTATGAAATATTCATGTTTGAGTCTATTTCGAATTAGTCTCGGCTGTTTACATGTAAATAATTTAACACATGCAATCGAATCGTAATGAGAATTCTTGCATATGAACGAGTTTTAATCCTGTTCAAACACCGCTGTAATAATAACCACCGGATTCTTCATTTTATTAAAATGTAATCGAATATAATACCATTTATAATATAATAAGGCATTGCACTCCCACATTATAAATTATTGAACATATTGAATAGGATAGATGATAAATGATTGTCATTAAAAATAAAGAAAGACAAAATATTATGTATTATAAAACATTCCCAAATGGTGATTGGTGTTTTTTATTTATAGTTGTTTGTAATTGGTCGACGACAATCACAAATGCAGTTGCCCTTCATAGCGCCCCAATTTGAAAACCCGCCTCAAATACTGCACAAGATTGGAAACTTCGATTCTAGATCAAGAGACGAACCTCTTACTAGATTATATGTAAAAAAAGATTCGCCATAATTACAGTAAATATTAATAATAATAATAATTATTATTGAGATTAATATTAGTTTTTTCTGTTGGAAGGTTCTTTTGTAGATTTGTTTCATACTCTCAATAATCTATCATGAATTGATTGTTGGATATTTTCATCTCATTATAATGGATAATTTTATTCATTTCTATCGATAATTTTATATAAGTAGATGTCTTAATAGAGAATCACAGCCAATTAAAAACATATCATTTATGAGATTAACTATGATATAAATAAAGCATCCGATTTGAACGGATTTTATTCTCACTTATTTTATAATTTTCAATTGTTCATGCGAAATTAAAATTAATAGGCTATTTAAAGATTTATTGTTTATCTATTATTTGATCAATATCTTCTCGTTCTTGTAAAATTCAGCCCTCTGGTTCCGATCTTATCTAAACATACATAAATATTCAATGGGTAGATAATATAATTTTTGGTACTTATTATAATTGGAGATTTATTGATAGAGATTTTATAAACTTCTAATTCCTGCATTAAATTCATATAATTTAGATTAAATACTATTAATATTATTGTCAAATTATCATAATAAGCTGGATAAATATTCAAATTTAGATAGACCATTGTCATAATGATGATAAAAAGAAAGGAAATCGACTATTTTCTATGCAATGAACTGGAATAGGTATATTAATGTGCTGTAATATGCATATAATTTGAATAAATTTAAAAATTCATGTTGAAATTATATGTATAATGAAACAATCGTTTTTCTAGTGACTCGACTTTTAAAAATTAACAAGTCTTTATTCAATCTCTCAGGACTTCTTTTTCTGATAATATTTATTTTGAGTAATCTGCTAATTTATTTTAACACTGACATTAAAGTCTTGGAGTTTAATCGGCCAAGTCGAGTTCAGTTCGCTATAAAACTAACACCAATCATCAAATTACATCATTTTATCATTATCATCAAGTCTGTAAATGTGAATTGGTAGAAATTTAGAAGTTCTGTTCTAGAAGAACTGATAATCTGAAATTTTGAGAATTCATGAATAAAATACGATCTGGTTTAATGCCAGTATAATATAACGATGATGATAGCCTCATTAATATGCATGTATGACTCGTAATTTAATTTTTTTTATTACTGATAACAATCTCTCATTTATTTAACATATGCTATAATTTGTTCTTAATGAGATAATTTAGTAAATTTTATAGTTTTTTAAACGCGAACAACTAAATAAATAAAAATATATCAAAGTATTCGTTATCAATATTATTTCAATCAAAATTTTTCTAATTAAAATTCATCATAGGCAGCTGCATGGGTTTCTAGTGAAATATTTTTTTCAGCATAATATTATATTATTCGTGAATAATTAATGATGTTTTCTTTGATTCAAGTTGCATCTTTAGGCGATTTATTTCTGGTGGAAATGTTGAAACTGCTACAACTTCCTGTCGAATTACAAGTCAAGACGATTGAAATGGTGATGAACTCAGTTTTACTGTTAAATCTACTTTATTTTTCGTTTATATTAAACAGAAACAAGTCTATAAAGATTTATATTGTGAGTTAATCAAGTTGTTTAGTAAAACTCTATAATTTTTCTCTCTTCAATTAATGGATAATCTCGATTATTCGTGATTGAAACAATCTATTGTAATTTTAAGTAGCGATATGAAATTTCTTGACCACCCAGCTAGTTTAGCTGGCCTATTATTATTTTTCCTTCACAACTAATCGTAACAGGTTGTCCAACAATATAACCATTAAGCATGCCTAAATGGTATTGTTTTGTAACAAAGCCTGTTTCGATTTATCTCCATCATAATTCATTCATTTGAACAATTCGAACATAAAATAGACCCAAACTAGATCAGAGTCTGGGAAAGGATTGTGCAACAAGTCGACAGTTTTATTGATGATACGGTACCTTAAAGACATTTAAAATCCAATTAATGTGAAATTTTTATAAATACCTATCCTTCGTGAATTTATTATTTTTGTTTTTAGTGCAAGTTTTTTTACTGAAACATTGTTCAAGCTACAATGTCATGTCTTTCGTCGACTATAAATCAACAATGACCATATTTTGACTAGTTTTTCTCAATAATTACAAATTTTTTATGGATTTCTTTGATAGAATTCGAGCTGAAAGAGGTCGATATTGCGATGCATGAAATTATAGACTTGTTCATTAAAAAAAAATCACAAGATCTCTTAATTGCTACCGACATGATTTTATTAAAAACTTGCCTCCATATTATTATTTTGATAATATAATACATTAATATTGGTGAATATTTCAAAAGACCACCCAAATTATTATGGCGAATAATTGTTCTGGTTTTGGATTTGTACAAGATTTGCGTAAAATATAAATAATGCGGAAATTACTCAACTAGATTCAATAAATTGAGATGCAAATCCTCATTTAGATCTGGTTGAATATAGAAAAATCGATACCACCCAAGTTTATAGCGAATAATTTAATCATCTTCGAAATTCTTATTATTGAATAATAGTCTATTATAGTCAGACTTTTAGATTTTAGACTCGATTATATTTGGAAACTTGGCCATACCATTTATGGTTGAATATTTATGCAACAATCTCTTTTTTTCTATAATTATGTCGACTTTTTTTCGATACAATTCATTAACCATATTTGTAGACGACTTTTGTATTTTTCCAATTAGATCGAACGAGGTGTTAATCAAAGTTGCAAAAATTCCCATCAAATTTACTCAAACTATGCAATTTGTTTTAATTAAGTCGGATTATCAGTTATCTGATTACAGTAGCCGCTGATGGTTCTCGTGGTTCCTAGATTAGATAATCAGAATTTGAGAGAAAAAAAAAAGTAATTTCGTCAAAGTTCGATTTTAATTATAGATTAGGCAAGTTTCATCACATGTGATGGATGATTTCGAGCTAATTTTTAATGAAAATATCGATCTAATAAATTTGATACTTTTCAATTTTGGTTATAAATTTCGATTTTTTCACAGTTATATATCGATGTAATTGATATGAAATTATGATTCGATAAAAGAAAAGACAAAATCGCACAATAGATTATGCAATTACCACAAGTATTGATATGGCTTTTCTATAGACATAACGCTATTAAATTTTTATGGCTGTAATAAAATTTGCGGTGACTTTTCAGTTAAATGTGCAAGAATAAATTATAGTTTACTTTATTATCTCATATCAATTGGGACTAACTAGATGGGAGAATGTGAAATTTATTGATAAAAATTGATTAGCTTTTTTCTAGTGTTGTTGTTGTTGTTGTTGTTGTTGTTGTTATTGTTATTTTCAATGACTAGAAATGATGAGGAATGGTCAGTGTTGAAATATATATTATAAATAAAATATCAGTATGGAAAACTTGACAACAATAACATGTGTACTAGATATACAATCTAAAATATGATCATGTTCTTAGGATTGTGTTTAGTTGGAAATGATTTATTCAAGATTTATTCAAATCAGCTCAAGTAGACCCAGTAGTTGATGGAAATTTCAGTTTTTTAGGGCAAAATTCCAGTACCATTCTTTATTTCTTTATTCTTCAGGTCTTTGTACGATTTAAAAGAAAGCAACATATCGATTTATTATCCGAAGATTTTATCGAAGTCTTCATGTTTTTAAGTTAAATTTGAACTATTCACAAGTTACTGAAAATTTTCTACATTTTTTTATATTATATTATTATATTAATAAAAGCTTATTATTATCGGAAATGTCTCCAACTAAGTATCAGATTTATGAAAAACAAGTGTTATTTATGAATTGAAACTACTATTCACGGATCATTGATGAAACAAAATTGATTTATAAATTATTGAAGATGATTAATGATCGTAAAATTCATCAAGCTTAATTAACATTATAATTTACTCCATTCAATATTTAGGCTAATTAGTTGTTTTTTTCCAAGTTGATGATATTCAGCATTATAAGTCAATTTTTGATAGAATTTACGATTGAATTGTTCATTGATAAAAATAAATCTAGGTGAAATTTGGTCAGCCCAACTCAACTAAAGCAGCCATCAATCATAACCGTCTTATTTAAACTTTCTCAAAAATACGAGGCTAGCCATTTCCTAATCACACCCGAGGCTTGGACGTGGATTTTTCGATTTTGATAGATTCTATTTGTTTTGCTCACAATTTGGAATTTTCTAATTTATTTCACCTTGCGAATTTAATTTGTTTTTTCAAAGTCAAAATTTACACATTCTCCGTCAATAAGATTTGGATCTAGAGTCTAGATCTAAAGTAACGTTATTTATAGGCGATTATCGAGCGTCTCCGCCTTTTTTCCAATAACGAGAAATATAGAAATAAAGTGCGAACAGACAAAGACAGATAAATTAACAATTTTATCGAGAATTTCTTTGGTAATTACGAATTCGGTAATTGGATCAAGGTCTGTTAACTCTCTATCAACATAAACAAACGGGAGACAATCAGAAGAATATATTATGACATGTTCAACAGTGAAGATAATTATCTGACATTTCTCTAATTATACACAGTTTTTTACTAGTAGTAATTATCAAGTTTGATTCTAATGAAGGCCGTTAATTTATCTTTATTATAAATTTAAACGTGAAATCGTGTTGTTGGAAAAACTAATTACTTACTTTCAATTTTTATATACTTATTTTTTTTTTCGCATAACGAGATACATCATAGAAGATTCGGAATTGTCGGTAGATATCTGGTTGAAAAGTCCTTGCGAATTGAGGTCTTTTATGGCCAATCACTGATTAATATCAATATAAATATTTCAGATTATTGGTAATTTTTTTTAATGGATACTTATTTAGCGTTTAATTTATTATCAAACGATTTGATGATTTGGTCCTGCTGTGGAAAAAATAGGCTGTTGAACATAATTATCGAAGGTTCTAAATAATTGATATAATTATTCTGTGTCGCTTCAATCAATTCGACGATAACTTGAAGGATAATCGTCGAAATAGAGCTAAACGGTAGACGACTGATGTTATATTTAATTGGACCACTCAGATAGTAAACGGCTGATAATTTAGAATCTAATCACTAGTTTATTGAAGGGATTTACATATCCAGTGTTTACCTTGACAGGTGCAAGAATTGATCCGAATGTGTTCCAGTTGCCGATTTTTATTGGATCACAAACGACAAACATCTTGCACAATCCACTTTCGTATCAATCTCGACAAAAATAACAAAAAAAAATCGCACAAAATCTTTGGTATTTTTTATCAAAAATTCGATACAATTCTGAATTTGAGTCTCCATTCTACATGTTGATCGTATTGAATTAATGGACAACCTTATAAAAGATTTCTTGTGGGACGAACTGGTTTCTTTTATAACAATTTGGACGGTTTCATACAAGAATGCTCCAATTTTGATCGGCCAGTTTAGTCGCTTGATCGGCCGTTGAAATCTCCATGCCGAATCGATGGATATAATGAACTGTAGCGGCCTATCAAAGTCGAAATAACAATAAATCGATAACATTACATAAAAAATTTGATTTAATCGAAATTATTTTGATGTGAAAACCGATACGAATCCGACAAATTAGATCTTTGCAATATGGAAATATAGAAAACAGTTGCCTCATTGGTTGGATATCACAAAAAAAAGTTCAAAATAATTTCAATAATAACTCCGTTCACTTGTACTATCTCGTTACGTTTGTGTTGTTTAATTATGCAATTTGACGAGATAAACCGATTTTAGTTGTGGGATTTTAATTTGTGGAATGACGGCCGGCTTGTGTTGTTTTAATTAAAGACAACTTAGACTTTGAGGCAATTTTGCGCCAGCATTCTATAAACGTTAAATATAAATTGTTAGATAAACATGTAATTGTCGAGCTATAAACTTGAAATTTAATTCGTGCCAATTAATTTAATTAAACAAATAAATTGTGACATTGTCAATTTTCATATATTTTAATTAAATTGACTCTTTGCTTGATTTTCGTTTTCGATGTCATGTTTTGATTATATAATTTCAAGTTCGGATTTGGATCTTTCACGGTAATTATCATAAAATGGAAATCATATACATTGTGAAGCATGATCAATCGATTGATCTTTTGAGGTATCTATAAAAGAGTTTTTTCAAGTTGTTTTTTTTTTTTCAATTTGTTCACAATCTTCGTCTCTAGTTGAGTTTACAAAACGGGCGTTGAAAGCCTTTTGATCTATCCATCGATCACTTTCTTTGAATGGAATGGAAGAAAAAAAAAACGCATCTATTTCGGTTGTTTGTCAATAGTGGAGTTATAGTAGATGAGGCTTGAAACATCAAAGACTGATCATTATTTGAACAATTCGTCAAACCATAGCTATATAATTAATAACTATGATTAATTTAACTAGACCGGTACGATATAAAAGCCCCCTATTGATAATTGAATGAAATTTCGAAGATTTCGAACCAACGAATATAAAAAGCGGATTTAATTTTATACAACAATTTTACAAAATGATCAACATTTATTTATATCAGTTGAAACTTGTTTCTCTTGCTAAATATTAAATGCCATGTCATGAAATTAAAACGAATCATCTATATAGAATCTGTAACGTATTTGTACTTTAATAAATGGCTATAAATTCTTAATTGAAATTAATTTGTTGCATAAAGAGTGTAATTGGCTTGAAAATAGTCCCAAAATTCGACCCAAAGTCGAATTTATTGTCTCTTATTCAACATTATAAATCTTGATTCATGAATAATGGCGAATTGAAATTGATAGCAATGAGAATAAGGAGAAAATAGCTGGAAAACTGTGATAAGCCTGTTCTAATGAGCTATTGTCTTTTTTTGTCTTGTTTGGTTGTTTTTGAAATTATAGCAACGGATAATGACAAGTTCCAGCCCAAGAATGGTTTAACGATTCAAGTTTCCTTTTATTATTAGAAAAATGTCCGCAATTACTGTTTGAAAACATCAACTAAATATGTTCAATACTAATAAAAATCCCATTGAACTGAGAAACTATTGAATGGAAAAAAATAATTCTGTTACAAATACAAATGATTTAAGAAAAATCTTGACACTTCCAAGTAACAATAGTTCAATAAAAATATTCTAGCTGTTTGGAATTTATATCATTGGAAGCATTTTTTCTTCATGTAACCAGTCATTGATGATGGTTCTCAACATTAGAAGATTTCAGAATGAATTTAAGCGCTATAGATCGGTATTATGATTTGAAGCCCAAGTTAAGTCGGGTTTAAAAATGAGATAAACAAGCGATATGAAAACAGAGAAATGTTTGCGGTTAATGTAGAAAAACTTTAGACATTAAGACCAGAACCCATTACTGATTATTTGGAAATTTCAGGCTAAACTTTCGCTAATCCTTCAGATAATTAATATTCCCACGATATTTAACAAGTTAATAAATTTGCCGATCTTTACCACTTCAACAACAACTATAATTATCTCAAATATCATACAAATCAAGTAAATTACCGTTTAGTTAAATCTTCATGAAACAGCAATAAAATCAATTCGTGACTTTTTCGTATCAAATTAGGTCAAGAATTATATTCTGATTTTTTCTCAATCAACAAAAAAATTCATGACAAACTCACTATAAATATAAAATTCAATAATTATAAGCCAATATAATATTTGATATAATCAAGTACTTATCTGAAACTGATCATTAGAATGTTGGGCTTGAAACTATCAATTATGATTTTTCTAAATACTGAAATAATTTTGTTGATTGAATCATGAATGTCGTTCATTCATACAAGTAATCTCGATATAAACTGTCAACTCAAATTCGAATAATCTGATTATCGATTTAAATCGAAATTTTTGACAAATCTTCAATCGATTTGTTATTATTATGATCAATTATTTTTAACAAAATTAAAATTTTACTAGTATGTTTTTATTCATTGAATTTTAATTGGAATTTGGCCGACCAAATTGATTTTCAAACATGCTTGTTAACAAATCATCCAATAATTGAGCAGAAAGCTACTAATTTTTTTTTGTAATCTATATGAAATCATAATAATGTCGAGTCATTTGATCCAAGTTTCGATCATTAGAAATTCAATATTTATTGATAAAGCTATTGAACAACTCTATTCGTTTGTTATTCAATATTAAACTTTATATAAATATAAAACAGTGGAATCTAATTAGGTGCAAACAGTATCGACATGTTGTCTTTCGTGTTGGTGTACTGGAAACAGTCACCAACATGAAACACGAATGCTGAAAAGTCACGCACATTTCACTTGTCTTTTTATGTGTTTTGAAACGATAAAACCGTCTATAGTACCTAGTTATAAATTTGTTTTATTGGAAGATGCAAACAGTTGAAACAAGCACGAATATTCTATCAGATTAAAAATAACAATGAAAATAATAATAATAATAATAATAATAACAATATTAATATTTATAATAATGTTATCCTGCCATTCCAGTAACGCCCTGTTTTACTCGGAAACTTTGGCGTAGAATCGTGATCGACGATATCTACATAATTATTGGACTAATCATGGGACAAGATTTGTGGTGTGACTTTAATGATGAATTATGATAGAAAAAAATGGTCCATTTTTTTCGATATCAATTCAAAAGTTTATCTCGTTCATCTGATTGTTAGTTTGGAATGATAATTCCCTAAACATATGTTGAATGACTCGACATGTTCGATATAAATCTACAATAGGTTTTTTTTTTTTTTTTTTTATATTGTACACGAATATTTGAACATATTCAACACACAAAAATATCGTTCGATAATTATTATCAGTAATTATTGTTGGATAATTTGTCCATCATTTATAGTGAATTCATTGGATTTACGAACGTTTCATTGAGTTATTCCATGAATCAATCAATCACTCAATATATCAACAATTCTAATCGATAATATTATATTTCAATGTCTATTATGAACGTCTCAATTTTGTTGGAATTCTATTGATTTTGGCTTTTCAAAATATTTTCAACACTGCTGTCGTAGTTAACGACAATATTATAAATCATAAAATATAGGTCGTTTTTTTATTTTCAAAACTAGCCAGTTTCAATAATCTCGATCTTGAAAGTCTTTCACGCCCACATATCAATATTTTTATTGCTTTTTTCTAAATATTAGACTATAATTTTTATATAAATACAAAATTTATTGCGAACAAATTAATGAATATTTCGTAATGTTCTATAAAAATATAGGCAACAATTATTTGAAATTATTGTGAAAGTTTCAATACTCATCCATCAAATTCTATTAATATAGTAGATTTATATAGGTACATAAGTATGTCATTTATATGAATATAGATAGACAATTTAAAATTTTATTACAATATTTTTATCGGCTTGTAAATTTATGAGTGTTTATTTAGTATCAGATTTATTTACAACATCAATTTCGAATATTTTCATAGCGTTTTCACATACATATATCAAAATAGTTATTTATAAGGCAAGATCTATTGTAGAAGTGCTGTTCGCGATGAAAATCATTTCTTCATATCAAATTTTAATGGAGGCAAGATTTTCTCTACAATGTGTGAAAATAGACTAGAATCAGTTAAAAAATTAGAATCGATTGGCTGGTCTTGAATCCAATAGCGAAATTATCAGCTGAGAATTTTTACACATCGACTACGTTTCACTTAAAAATTCTGTAAAATGACTAATTCTCGAGATGATAGAGAAAATATCACTCAAGATGTGCCCACTGTTAAAATGTTGAATAATAAGCAATGGTTTTTCATCTTTAAAATTTTGATTAATTCAAAGATCCTCCTTCTCACTAAGAAAGTCTCACCTCACCTTTTGAATAATGAAATTAACAAGAAAAAAAAAACAACAGACAAGGTGTGTAACTTTATCGCTATTATCTTTGAAACGTTGTAATTTACTCAATGGTGGGTACAATTTCGAAAATCACTAGTTTTTTCGTGAATATCTCAACACAATCATTATTCACAAACACTAAAGACATTAACAACAACAACAACAACAACAACAAAGAAAAAGTTGTGAGAATTGCAAAGAACAACAACAACAAAAAAAAATAAAACTTTAATTTTACGATGTGCGTGTTTGAAAGTATGTCAATGTCTATTACAAGTGCAAATTTCGTCATCTATATGAAAGAAACAGACTAATATTTAACAAGATAAAATTCGCAATTTATTATTAATCGATTGAATTTTCTTAGAAATTACAATTTATTTGATCGATTCCAGGCTAACTTGTCGGCAGGTGTACAAAAATCGGTTCACTCGACCACAAAACTGGACCTATCCACATAAAATGAATTCAAATAGAAATTCCTACTATTTTTCCTAATCTTTCAAAGAGTAATTATTTTCGGACAATTAGTTTACTGTCAAATTGTTATTCCATCGTTTATAATTCTTCCTTTTTATAATTTATTATAATCGAGTGTCTGAACCACGAAATTGCAAAATTCACGCCAATTTACTTACCATAAAAAACAAGTTAAATTGGAAGTTGAAGTTTTCTTCGAGTACTAATTGTACGAAATACAAATATGCCTAACAAACTGTCAATACTCGATTTAATATACTTATAGGTACCTACTGTCAATCAGAGATTTAATCGAAAATCTCATGAAAATGCCAATTTTCTACCTGAAAATATCCCACTAAGAATTAATTCGGTACGATTTCTTTCCCATTGATATTATCGAATTCTGCTGTATTTCGGTTGATTTAATTGGACAAACGCATTAAGTGAACCACGAAAATAATTGTAATTGACATCACAATGGAGTGCTTACCAGAAAAATCACCCCATTAAAATGAACGATATTTCCAACGAAATACCTTGTCACGTTGCTTACCTTGTAAACATATTGTTATTGCGTTTTTAATTAAATTATACGCCACGGCTACCTTTGAAGATTGTCTTGAATGAATTACAAGCAAACTTGCCGAATTGTCTTTTTTTTTTCCTTATTACAAAAAACCAATAATGAGTTTGTTCGGATTAATGTCGTCGACGAGTTTGTCGTCTAATCGCGTGTTAAAGTCTCCCTCAGAAAAGCAACAAATTCAATTAAAATCAAATAGATTTCGTGCTTTAATCATTAAAATTCGAGTTTTTAAATTTTGAAAATTGTTCGCATGGGGGCGAATTATGAATGCCGTCTGTAATTTAAAGTGTCACGTGCTGCCTGTTTTGATGGCTAACCAGAAACCTTCAATCAACGAAAATAATTACTTTATTCGGAGTTGTCTTTTTTATTATTATTATTATTATTATAGTTGGATTTGCTGGCTAGAATTGATTTAACGGCAACTGTCCAAGTCAACATCCATCTCTCATCTGGTTAGAGGACTGGTTCAGAGGCTTATCGGTGTGATGGTCGTGGATATTGAGCCAAGACAGGTGGACCTGGGGAGGGCGGCCAATGGAGTTGGTGAAAGTGCTCGCTCACCAGCTCCTGCCTAATTAGTTCTGCATGCCCCACTGCGTTTTTGATTTATTAAGTATTATTGTGAGGCATTTTTGAGTTTGATGTCGATTTTGATCGTCGATCGTTCATAAATCGATGAAATATGAATAATTTTAAATTATACCTACTTACTTATATCTAAATACCTAAGTATTAAAGTAAATTTAGACTTGTCTATTTTTTTATCGACATGCCATGCAATATATTGGATTCGACATTTTCATGTTGCGGCAATATTAAACGATCACTATATGCGATAAATCTGGAATACAGTCATGTTTTCTGTAGGCGGAATATGTACATTACAAACATACTTGTCCAGATAGGTAATCTTTAGAAGTCTATTTTAATGTAAGGGCCTTGCGTTATTGTCCTGCTACAATACATATAGGAAGAATTGAACGATTTCCAAAATATTATATTACTCGGTTTCTAGCAGCCAAATTCCTAGACCTCCTGTAGTTGATAGTCACTGATTTAGTCGATAATTCGATTGAGAACACAACTTGATATTTATGCTTTTGAGCTTCTTACAGTCATTATCAATGTTAATTCCAACATCAAAAACTACTCACTCAGTTATTGGTAAACACATTAGAAATCCACCTGCTTGTCGGAAAGATTCTCGTAAAACTTCAAAGGTGGTCTTTATTCGTATGTTGGATGTCATAGGTCAATCTTGGCCCGGAGCCGGTTCGACTTTCTAACATTCACTCAATGAAACAAATATCAAACGCACCCTCAAAATAATATACTTAATATTTTTTTTTTTCTGTAATTTCGGAAATTCATTGCAGGATCTTCTCGAACAGTTGTTCAAATTGTTTGATCAAGACCGGGACCAATGTTTAATACAAGAAAACTGGATTGAATTCCTCAAACAGAGATTAATGTTGGTAAGTCGTCTTGATTGAGATGCGTTGTTTAATGTTTTTTTTTTTTTTTTGTTTTTGTTAAATTAGCGATGAAAAACAGATAGATTTTGCTGAACAATTGGAGAGTGTGGCGTTTTGTTTATGTGGTAACGAGCCGATACGTCTACCGCAATTTATTCAAATTTTCCATGCGAAAGGAGTGAGTTTTATTGGGAAAACTCGATTATAATGTTTTAATTTAAATGAATTTTTGATATAGATTGTAGATAAATTGTTTCGTTTGATAGATCAAGCAAATTCCGGTTGGATAATATCAGATCAAATTATGGAATTTTTAGCAGCCATAACAAATACAAGGTGAGTTTGTTGATATATTTTTAGATGAAAGCATCTATCAACTTCCTATGGAGATTTTAATATAGTTCAATACATAACAGAAATATGTAAATATTGCATGTAACTTCAATATAAATTTGCTATATACAATATTGTATAATGTAATATACATAAGGAATTTATTAGTTTGTATATTTGCCAACATTACAACTTTCTAGACCTAGAGCAGGCTTCGATAAAGGCAGTTTAGATCGTTTAGAACAACTATTTAAACAAACTGTTGGAAATGAAAAGGAGATTAGACGTGAAGATTTCAAGAAAATCGTCATATCAAAAAATGTAAAAACCATCAGAAAAATTGATTATTTACAAAATTTAGTGGGAAATTCCTTTGCAGCCCTTCTTTACCGAACGTGTCTTTCAAATTTTCGACAAGGACAATTCCGGCTCGATCTCTCTGCAGGAGTTTTTAGACGCCATGCACCAATTCGCCGGTCAATCGCCGGATGATAAAATTCGATTTTTATTCAAAGTTTACGATCTTGACGGTATATTTCGCTGTTGAAAACTCTATTAAGATTCCAATATAATAAATACTCCTAATAATTATGATCGTAGGCGATGGTTTAATACAACATAAAGAATTACAACATGTTATGAGGGCGTGTATGGAGGAAAATGGAATGCAATTTAGTGAAGAACAAATTATCGATTTAACAGTTGCAATGTTTGAAGATGCCGATACAAACAATAGGGGGACCATTACTTATGAGGCGCTCAAGAATCAGCTCGAAAAACACGGCGGCTTACTTGAAAACCTCTCGATTAGGTCAGAGAAAATTCAATAATACCATTCTCATACAATATGTTCCTTATTTTCGAACTCTGCTTCTTCATTTATTATTAGGGATCGAGACTTGCTTGAAAATTAATATAGCATCTTTCAGTTATTTGGACCTATACATATATCAATAATTCAAAATCATTTTGGAACATACTGTATTCAATTAATTGATAATGAAGTTGAATATACCTACAATTAATAAATATGAATATATTTTTTTTTGTAGCATTGATCGATGGCTGGTTCCGCCGAAGCCTAAAAATCCACCCGGCTCGATTTTTCGTAAAATGATACCAAATAGGCCGTATCAATTGACAAAGCCTTATTTTAAAAATAATTATGTCTATTTAATATTTTTAGCAGCTTTTTTGTTTGTTAATTTAGCCTTATTTATTTCACGTGCTATCCAATATAGAAAATCGAATTGGTTTACGATTTTGGCACGAGCTTGTGGTAAATTTCTAAAATTAAAATATTTTGTCTAAATAAAATTATGGAAAAAAGTATTTTTTATTAGGGCAATGTTTAAATTTCAATTGTATGTTCATTTTGGTGTTGATGTTGAGACAGTGTATCACTTTTTTGCGAACTCGAGGATTCAGCTCGATTTTACCTCTAGATCAACATATTTATTTGCATAAATTAACCGGAATGTACATTTTTGGATACAGTTTATTGCATACAATAATGCATATTTGCAATTTTAGTAAGTTCAAATTTCTTATACTTGACTTATGAAAATTTTTAAAATTCATTCAAATTTCTTCAGGTATAATAGTCGTTAATGATCCTGAAATTAATGCCAAAAATTTCACAACCAGTGAATGGTTATTCACAACAAAACCTGGCCTTTTTGGTCTGATTAGTGGAGTCGCCAATCCCACAGGATTCGCTTTATTTATAATACTTTTGATAATGTTCTTGTGTTCGCAAGCTTTCGTGCGACGAGGTGGCTCTTTCGAGGTAAATTCCTCAATAATTAAATCGACAATAATTTTTAGATTTTCTAAATTTAAGATTTTCTATTGGACGCATCTACTATATATACCGTTCTGGATATTATTGATATTGCATGGTCCGAATTTCTGGAAATGGTTCATTTTCCCCGGCTGTATTTATGGAATTGAGCGTCTATTGAGATTGATTTGGATGAAAACACAACATGGTAAAACTTATATCAGTTCTGGTCTTTTATTACCATCGAAAGTGACCCATTTGGTGATAAAACGTCCGATTCATTTCGATTTTCATCCGGGCGATTACGTATTTGTTAATATACCATCTATAGCGAAATATGAATGGCATCCATTCACTATTAGTAGTGCTCCGGAACAAGAGGATTATATGTGGCTTCATGTCCGGGGAGTTGGTGAATGGACAAATCGTCTATATGATTATTTCGAGAAAGAACAAGAGAAATTGCATAACGGCGAAATACCATCGTTATCAACACAACAACAACAACAACAACAACAACAACAATCGAATAATAAAATTTTGATCAATGGTAATATTGATAATAATAATCAGAATCCATTGAAGAAAATCCAAACTACAATAAAACGAACTTTATCGAATCGTGATGGTAATAAGAAGCCCGGTGTTCAATTAGTTGGTTTTTCGAATGAATCATTTCAAGATAATGATGATAATAAATTAACAACTGTTGAGACCGAATTTAATAGCGCCCCATGTAGCAGTAATGATTTAACAAATTATCCAAATCGTCCAAGAAAATTGACGCCCGATAAAAAGTTACATCGCTTATTATTCACGAATAAAGCACCGTTGGAGAAGAGTCTTTCAATGCCGGATATACAGACCAAGGCGAAGAAACGTGAGAGATTGATGGCGTAAGTTTGATTAGATTTCAAATTGTCAAGTGTTCGCTCAAAGATCGATAAATTTGCTCCATATTTTACAATGAAATTATTGCTACCGAAAAAAACTACTTATTAGTCATTTACATCAAAATATTTCCACCTACGAAATCCGATAAATATAACAAAATAAATTTTCATAAAATTCGACTTAAGCTGATTATTATCTATGATAATAAAAGCGATCTGTATATTTATAGGTCCAGTCCAGTTCTTGGAGACACAAAATTTATACATAGATACATATGTATTATTCGTCGCCCCAAATTTAAGGTACTTATGATGGTATAACTAGACATTTATGAAAGATAAATTAATTTATTCCAACTAAATAAATCTAGTTTGAGATAATCATCTAGAAAATGAGATTTTCGAATTTTTGAACTAACAAGTTTATTTTCGATTTTTTTTTTGATACATGTCAGATTATTTGATTTTTGTTATGGGGTGGAGTTGTATTATTTATAAATGTCACAAGTCAAACTAGAAACGCGATTAAAATTTGAAGCCAAACTTACGGATTAATTCTAACATCTTGAATTTCCATCAAAATGAGTATTTGGTTTTGTTCGCTTCCAATGAATTTTTTTTTCAATTTTCAAGTAATTTTCACGTATTTTACCCCTGTTTTTGTTCTTTGTCAAATTTTCAAAACTTTCAGCAAAATTCAAATGGATATGTACCTATCAATTAGCATTTTACCACTTTCCAGATTTCTTGGTCTTTTTAGACAATTTTTGAAATTTTTAGTATGTATTGTAATCATAATTTGAGAGCTGTTACAGTTGAATTACAATTCAATTTTTTCGTATAATAACTGAAAATTAATTATACCTACTTAATTATTAGGTATTACCTATTATTATTCAATGTTATTGATGTGAAGCAAATTTATTGGAATTTTTGTGTGAAGCTTCTTGATTTCCGAAAAAAAACAAATCCGAATCCATCTTGTCAAGTTTAGATTACGTGAATATATGCGTTCGGAATCTGAACGTAGTTTTGATGAATGTCAAATACGACGGGCACGTCTTCAATCATTGGGTTTGGCCTATTTGAGCCCGCAAAATAAGTCATTGGCCCAAAGTTTCCGTTATATGCGAAATAAGCCGACGATAATTGCATTCAAAACGCCAAGTTTGGAGAATTGTGAACAACGAGATTCCAGTAGTTCTCTAGGATCAGTCGGTGAATTTGATCGATTTCAATCGTGTTTCTTTTTTTTTATTGATTAATTTATTGATTAATTGTCAGGTCCCCAAATTAGAGGATTGAGTTTCACATCAACTCCTGAACGTCAAGCTGAAGAAGGGCGCGTAGGTATTGATTTTTCACCGGCTGCAATCAGTATAAAGCCCATGAATTATCCAGTTGGCAAGCCCTTGGAGGTAATCACCATCAATTTCGATTTAACGTACGATTATAGTGAAGTATCGCACATTAATAGTGCCTATTATTATTTATCTCTCACTATAATCGTAGATTTATACATAAATTTCATGTTAATTTATTGGTGAATTTCGGTTAGTAGCCCATTCTTGAAACATCAACCCCTAATGACACCAATGAGAATGTTTCGGACAATGTTTTAGTACTTTATGGTGCTGGGACGGAGGTGATTAATTGTGTTGTGAATCAACTAATTAGCTTTTGTTTTTGATGCTTCCATTAACAATAATAAATAATTTCTTCAGCTATTAGGAAATTTATTCGGGAAAAATACAATTTCAGATTTATTTGGATGGTCCTTATGGAGCCCCATCTAGCCACATATTCCGGGCCCAACATGCAGTACTGATAGGTACAGGAATTGGCGTTACACCATTCGCATCAATTCTACAATCGATAATGCATAGATATTGGAAAGCTCGACACACGTGTCCACGTTGTAAATTTGCTTGGGCTAGTGAAATTCCACCTACAGTAATGAATTTAAGAAAAGTAATTTTTCCTTAACCAAAATAGAATAAAATTTAATCAACTTACCAATTTTAAGGTTGATTTCTTTTGGATTAATCGCAATCAAAGAAGCTTTGAATGGTTTGTTAATTTATTGAGTCAATTAGAGATTGAACAAGCAGAATTAGGTAGTGCTATGGAACGATTCTTAGAGATGCATATGTATATTACTAGTGCCTTACAAAAAACTGATATGAAAGCAGTTGGATTACAATTAGCTTTGGATTTATTACATGAAAAAGTACATTTAACCATACACCATCTAGTAATTTTCATGGAATTAATCTACATACTATCACGTCATGATAAATTTCCACTAATGATAATCAAGTGTATAGTGTGATAGAATAGATTTGTTCCATTAAATTAACACTAGATGGCGAATTTATAGGAATTAACTGATTTCGTTTTCAGGAAAAGCGCGATCTAATTACAGGACTAAAAACACGTACAAATGCCGGTAGGCCAAATTGGGATAAAGTTTTCAAACAACTTTTAGATCAAAAGAAAGGTAAAGTGACTGTTTTTTATTGTGGTCCACCACAATTAGCTCGTATAATTCGTATAAAATGTGATCAGTATGGCTTCTATTTTCGTAAAGAATCCTTCTAGTTGTTTATGTAGATTGTGGTAATTTTTTTTCTGTAAATTGATGTGTATATTTTTATTTTATTTATTTGTTCGAATTAATTCTTCACTTTATGATTACTTTTTCTTCAATGCAATTTATGGTAAAAGGATTGTCTCAATAGTTGTTGAAAATTTTCTGCTTTTGTAATTATTCTCACTATAGATTACATGAAAGTTTACACAAATAGCATCCTATCTCTTTTCGAAATTTTGGTTGAGGGATTCTTTATGCATATCTATTTACTATAATTAATTATAAGTGTTTATATAGAATTTAATTGGTTGAAATAGAAAAATATATAATTCTTTATTGTTGTTGTTTTTTATTCAAACACATTTTGTTGTCAATCAATTTGCTCTAAATATAAAGTAAACAATTGAGAGATCTGCTGAATATTGACCTTAAAAATGATCAATTTGTTGTATTCTGTGTTGCCTAGCTTTAGATTTGGTTCTCATGATGTCTAAGAGATGGTACTTAAATCACTCAAACGAAGTGAGCTTCGAAGATGACAATCACTGTCACCAACTGTTTTGAAATAACCAAAAAAATTGTGCGCAGCTGTTGTAATTTTGTCTTTATTGTGCATGGATTTCGATTTTAGTGATATTTCTCGAATGAGCACGAGACTCATTCATAAAACATCTCGTTCAATATTTACAATTTGGAATGGGTAAATATATTACATCAAACTTCATTTATATTTGTCAATAATTTACTTTTCATTAAAATTTACAGTTTTGTAACAATGGCAACTAATACGAAAAATCCAAAATTTTTACAAAAAATCGGTACTCACAATGGCGTTTTTCATTGTGATGAAGCATTAGCTTGTTATATGTTGAAACAATTGCCTGATTATCGTTATGCTGAAATTGTTCGTACAAGGGATATGACTGTAATTTTTGTCGAAAAAATCCACTTATAATTGAATAATTATTGAATTCTTTCAAGATTTTAGATACTTGTGATGTTGTAGTAGATGTTGGTGCCGTTTATAATCCAAAAACAAACCGTTACGATCATCATCAAAAAGGTTTTGAAGAAAGTTTATCGACAGTGCGGCCGGATTTAGCTAAAAATAAGTTTATCAAGTAGGCAACCATTAATTGAACGATTCAATTACTTATGTGTTAGTGACATGTGGAATTTTTTAGGTTAAGTTCAGCTGGTCTAGTTTATGCACATTTTGGCTTAGAAGTAATTTCAGAAATATTAAAAAAGAACAATTTAACGACAGTTCTATCACCGGAAGCTCTTAGTAAAATATTCTTATATATTTATGAAGGTTTCGTTGAAGAATTGGATGCTATCGATAACGGTGTTTCAATGTATCCGGAAGGAAAACCAAGATATAGGATAAATACAAATTTAAGTGCTCGTATACACCGCTTAAATCCAGAATGGAACTCATCTAATCCGGAATCAACTGACGAATTATTCGAACAAGCAATGGAATTAGCTGGTGGTGAATTTCACGAACGTGTAATTGATGTAAGTTGGACTATAGACAGTTTTTGTTAGTTTTCTCAAAATTTTTTATTATAGGCAGCAACAATTTGGTGGCCCGCTAGAGAAATTGTACGTAATTCAATAGAAAAACGCCATCATATCCATGAATCTGGTGAAATAATATTACTCGAAGAACGATGTCCATGGAAGGATCATTTGTTAGCACTTGAAGAAGAAATAGGAATTGGAGATCAAATAAAATTTGTTATATTCCATGATAAAAACGATTCATGGCGCATTCAAGGTATTCCAATTCAACCTGATAGTTTTGTATGTCGGTGAGTACATAATTTGAAATTTATTTTAAATAGTTTATATATTATAAAAATTATATGATTCTCTTAGAGTATTTTTACATAATGATTGGAGAGGTATACGTGATGATAAATTATCGGATGTAGCAGGAATTCCTGATTGTATTTTCTGTCATGCTACAGGATTTATTGGAGGTAATCGTACTAGAGAAGGTGCATTACAAATGGCCTTAAAAAGCTTAAAAGCTACCCTCATTGACCGAGAGTAACGACAATAAAATTAAAGTAATATATTGATTATTTTGATGCTTTTTATGTCATTCTCTATGTTCTTTTCCGTTCCTTCGTATCCTTTGTCCATTCTCAACAGTCAGAATTATCGATCTTTAGTTTGTGATCTTTTCGAAAAAAATTGTACGCTTTGAGTAGGATCAAAATTAAAATTGGGATTGGTATTGGAATATGAATGGAGATCATGATTTGGACAGGTATTAGTTGGGGTTGGTCGTTAGTTGGGGAAAATATTGTATTTTTGACTGAACTTTCGAATGTTTTTATTAGGTTCAAAATTTTTCCCTAGATATTTCAAGTTTTCATTTGTTCGATTTATTTTGTGGATTGATATTTAAAATAATGATAATTTATAATTACAACGCCATATTTTATTGTGCATACAATAATACAAGTATATACATATACACTTTTAAACATACGTTTGGAAATATTTGGACAGAATTTAACAACAAATAACTTTTAAAACAGTCAAACAAAACAATTATTAATATTTATAATAACACAAGATAGAAAACTTGGATTACAATTATACAAACGTATGTAGAGTATTTTCTACTAATATTAATTCCTTTTTTTACAACATTAAGATTTTGAGGCTGTTATGTGTATATTTATTATCATTTATTATTAAGGTTCTTGACCAAAAGGGGATTGTCTAATATTGATGATAAATTGGAATTTTTTGGTTATTACACATACACATCAAATTTAGATTTGTTCTTTCTCATTTTCATTAAATTTCTTATAACATAACATTGCCACAAAATCTCAAACTATGAACACACTGTCATGACACATATGGTCATAAAATCTACAAAGATTGTATTTTATTTGGTTTTGAAAAAAATATAAAAAGTTTGAGCTACAAGTATTGACATTTTGATTAAAGATATACAATTTTCTCTTATATATTTTTGTTACTTTGATATAAAATGAGCACAACATTTTTTTTATTTTATATATTTATTCTCAACTTTTTGTTTTTGAGACATCATAAATATGACACTAATTATATTTAACAAGGAATATTTTTAATAAAAAATAATAATTCACTCAACTCTACGAGCTTAAAGAAATGAGAGAGAGAGAGAGAGAGAGAGTGAATGATTAATATTGAGAAAAGAAATATGTAAAAGAAAATAACACAATTAGTAGTTAGTATTAATTATTAATTGATAACAATGAATGAAAAATGTTAATG
>JAZBGZ010000006.1:127154-137844 GCA_037414795.1 Stenodera caucasica
GATAGGGAGCTTCAGACGATGCATTTTCTTATTATTATTATTATTATTTTTTTTTGATTTTTACACATCAAACTATATCAATACGGATTATTTTTTCGGAAAAAACAGAAAGCGTTTTTTTTTTTAAATACATACAGTTAATTTTTTATGTATAGCTTATTGCATACTACACGTCCCCTCTACAAATGTAATGCATGGCGATGCAATGGGGTTAAAACAATTTTTATGTTTTAATCATATTTGGCAAAAATCTATTGAACAAAATTTCAAACATGTACAAAAAAAAAAAAATAATCGAGGGAAAATTAAAATAGTGAGTTCTAAGTTGATGGCAGATATTTTTTTACCATGAACTTGAAACTAAACAAAATAAAAGGGTAATTTCTGTTAGCCTATTTACAAATATACAAGCATTTTATACTAAAAATATGTTACATGACACTTTTACTAAGCTCAACTATGTATTTTCTTTTTTATTATTTTTATTATAATGATATTCCAATGTTGGCACAAATGAAATTTTTTTAGTTTTATTTTTGAAAATACAGGCACACATTCATGCTAATTTTTATTTAATAATATAAATATTTGTATTTTTATATATTTATATATTTTTTTCTAAATCACTTTTGGTGATTTTTCGATGGTTTTATAAGAGACAGGAGCGAGAAAATATTTTTTTGGCTCATTTTTCACGAAAATAACCAAATTGGAAAATAACTCAGAAAAAAAGAGAATCGAATCGAATGTTTAAATTCTATAAAAATTTTTTTTTGAAAGACCACAGCAATATTCGTCATTTTTTGAGTTTGTATTTTACAAGAATGATTGTTCTCAAATCACACTGAAAAGATTTAGTGTCAAGTCACATATATATGTATATGTATAACACAAAAATTCAATATTGTTATTATTATTATTATAATTATAATTATTATTCTTATTATTCTTATTATTATTATTATTCTTATTTTATCATTATAAACTAATTGAACTGACAGACATTTTATACATTTAACAGTATCACAAGTAAATGCTTTTTCAAATTTAATATCTATATTTATATGAATATGTCTACAATATTATTATTATTATTATTTTGCTTAATTTTTTATTTAATTTTATTTTTATTAGGCCGTATTCGTAGTGATTTTCATATAGATTTATTCTAAAAATCAGATTGATATGGGTTCGCAAAAAGAAACCTGAGTCTTTCACTAACAATTTTCAATCGTCTCATTTCCGTACAAAATTATTGATTTAAATTTTTTTTTTGAATTTGAGCAAAAAATTACGATTTGTGTTCTATTAAATAATTTAATAATATTCATACATAGATTGATAGAATTGAGCTGGAAATTATGAAAGAAGAAAAATTAATAAAAATGTCTGTCAATTCTGGATAGGTACATTAAATATTATTATTATTATTATTATAACAACAGTTAATTGATAGGTCTGAGCACCTGATACGACTATCCACCAAGTGGCCCAGTCTGTTCTGTTTTCTTTTGGGTCGTGAAACTCAAATGAACTAGAGGTGTTTCAGCATTTTACATAGATAGAAATCATTCAAAAACATATGTTTTGGAATGACCTATAAAATTTTTGGGTGTAAAAATCTTTGGAAAACATAATTTTCACATTTTTCTCGATTGTAAAACATCAAACAGTGAATTCGATTATAATATTCAATATCAAAGGGTCATTTTACGGATAATAAGCGACTTATAAACTAGATTCTTTTTAATGTCCTGTAGACACTCAATAAAAACACCAATAATTCACATAAATATGTATACGAATAAAATTAGAAATGGATTGTCATTATAATTAGTTTTTTTTTTCAATTTATAATCATAATTAGAATTATGATTGAAAAATGGAAACAGCTGGAAACACCTCCAGAAGCTACGACCATTCTAAACTAATTTCATTATTATAATTATCATTATTACATACAATAACATGTACAAATATTTATTATATTCAAGTATTATATTTAATATAAATAGATTCATAGTAATAATAGACTTTTAGAAGATCACAACACAGAGTTAAAACGGCGATCGGTACATTTGTATTCCGTACCGATTTTACTTGAAACAGAAAATTCCAACAAAAATCACTTAATTTGTCTTGAATCAAATAATTAACAAAAAATTTGAAATTATCAATTTTCTAATTGTTCTAAAAAGATAAAATCAATTAATGTAAATTGAGCAGAATTCTCAAAAGACAATAGTAACGATTTTGTTGATATTTCTACTACGTATAGTTATGGCCATTATGATATAATTTTTTTCGTTTTTTTTTTGTTTTTGTTTTAATTAATTTATGATTTCTATTGCTCATCAATAATATCAACAGAAAAACAAATGAGCGTCAATGATTTTTAAGTTTGTTTAACAAATAATTTTTGAAGACAACTCATTTTTTTCCCAATTTAAATCTGAGCACAAATTCGTAATATTAAATGTTGAAATATATACCAGATGGTATTGTTAGAGCATTACGTTACGGATTGTTTTTCTTTTTATTTGGGGGAGGGTAACGTAAGCGTAAATAGTGTCTCACTCGACATTCGAAAAGGCACTAACGTTACGGCAACGGTAACGTAACACAACCCCTATAATAATAAATATAAATCTCTGTTTAAATATGTGGATTGCAATTTTCTTTTTATACAACTAAACTATCTATTCAATTATTTCCCATTTTACTACATATTTGCTATTCATCAAATTTACACATGTCTTTTTTAAATGTTTTTTCTTGTTTCTAAGTAATAAAACTTATCATTATCTATTATTAATATTATTATTATAATTATTTATCTATTATAATTATTATTACTTTTAAAACAGTTTTGATCTGATGAAATTTTGATTGCCCTTAATCTTTTGGTTTTCATTTTTGATTCATTGACGATAATTTGATTTGTTAATATTGGGGGATCTTATTATTATTATTATTATTATTATTATTATTATTATTTGAAATAAAATTACTATTAGGTGCTATAAGGGCTTGGCACGGAAAGCTCAAAACTTGTACATGTAGTTTGATCTTTTTCACGTCGTTTTATCGGTTCTGCGTCCGGTGGACGATGGGATTTCATATGGGCACTACGACTTTTGATTTTTGTAAACACCCTATTGATAAAAAAGAAAACAAAAAAAATTTGATAAAGAACATTTATAAATAAATAGAATCATGCTAAAATTGCCAATATAAATCCATTTGTGTTACTATTTTCAGAATTTTGCTATAATAAAAATGTTTCGAACACAATTGGATTTTTGGATCAGTTTTATCAGAAACAAGTCATGTATGTTCGATGATCGGTCCTGTTGTTTTTTTTTTTAAATGTTTTGTTGTGACATGCTCACGTGCAATATGGTATTTATATAAGTAGTATAAATATAGATTGAATGTAAAATTGGCTAAATTCCACTATTAGAGATCTATGGAACTCCAGTAGCAAGAAAGTTGGCTGCACAAATAATTAGAAAATTTCACAAAAATAATGAAATAAACAAAAATAATTCAACTAATCAAAGAAATAAATTGCGTCATTCATGCTACGATAGTCGCTATATAAATATGTACATCGATTGAAATTGAAATTTTCAAAATAAATAAATCGATCTTCAAAAAGATAAAAAAATAAAATAAAATAAAGGTATCTTCTGGAAATTTGAAGATATAGGTACTTTTAGGAAATGAAAATACGAGAAAAAAAATCAAAAGATACCTTAGTCCGTTCATTGGATGTTGTAAGAAATATAATAAGTATATAATAATATAATAATAACGATAGTGTTAGCACGTAAGCAGAGGACGCAACACACCGATCATTTACCTTTTATAGTCTTATTTCTATTGTTGAGTTTTGTAGTACACTTACTTCCCGCATATCTTACAAGGATAATCTTCAGTTGAATCAGGATGACAAACAGATGAACTTACTATAGGGGCACTTTTGGCCGTATTTAAATTCAACGGTATTGGCGAATTACGGGCTGTACCTCCATGAATACGTATATGGCCATTAAGAGCTGCACGTGAATTAAAGCTCTATCAAAAATGAAGACCAAGAAAGAAAATTAGATTGATGATGATTCGACAAGAATATAATTGATAAAACACTTACAGCCGAACAATCGGGAAATTCACAAGAGAAATTTCTTGTATCTTGAATTGGCATCGGTGAACCACTTTCTATAATCTAAAAATGGAAATTATCAGAAAATAAATATTGAAAATATGGCAGGATATATTCACCCCTAATAATTTGGCATCTGGGTAAGGTTTATCGTCCATATCAGACTCCATTACTTTTAAATTATTCCTTCGCTCCCGTATATGTTTCAATCGTCGATATTCATCGATACAGACTTTTTTCCATACGTAATAGAACTGTACACATTGTTTTATTGTTTTGGTTCCTCCAATCTAAAAACAATCAAATTATGAAGTAATATTCGATTTATAACAAAATTTCTACTTCTCTAGCAATGCTGTTGAAGTCTTTTTCATATTTCAGTAGAGCCTTGTGGAAGATTTCGGTTTCTGATAATGTCCATTTATCGCTTCCACCATACGGATATCCTAATAGATGATGGTCGGATGGTAGAAGTGGGGATGGTTGCATCAATTTCAGCATTGCTTCCTATAAAATGTAATTAATCAATGTATTATTATTATTGTTTTAGTGGGTGATTTTTTTTGTTTTAATTACATGAATATTTCCACCGCATAAATGCAACAGATGCATAGCATATTCTTTATTCCGTCCACCTCCAGGAACTGCAGCGCAGCACGCGAAATCCAAGTACATGTCAACTGCACATATTCAATGCTAACACATACCTGTTGAAATCGCCACTTATAGTGGCTCAAACAACAAGCAATAATTTTCAATTAAATATAAAGTAAATTTTATTTGGCCAAAAATCTAAATCGAATTTATGATTAGCAATAAAAAATCGAACAAAATCACAAAAAAAATAAAATAAATAATATAATATGTATAATAATAATAAAATAATAATAATAATAATAAATAAACAAAGAAAACACTCATAATAATCACCTTCATTATCGGTGCAATTGTTGATAATACCGGGATCCCATAGTAGATCCTCATAAGTTGGTTCAGGATTGTTTCGATTAGGGGATGATGTAAAAGGAGGAATATTGCATTGGAATTGTGGCCCCACATTTATATGTGGTGTGGAATCACTTTCTGGAATTGGATCGCTATTCCAACTACTAGAATCTTCATCTGGTGAAAATGTTGAAATGAAATTATTAAAAACTATTAGAAATTTAATTATTGATCAAATTCACCTAATTTAGATTTTAAATTTCCGTATAATCCAGTACTAGGCCGTTGTGGATTCAAAATTGGCTGTGGTGTATAACGGGCGAATCCTTGGGGTTTACTTCGAGTAGCCCTCAATTTGGATTGATGAAGAACTGGAAGTTGTAATGGTTCATTTCTAGGCCGTTTTCTAGAAACTTTAATCGGACTTGCTGGTATCCTTATGAATTTTCTGTTAAAAATAAAAATTCTCTTCAATTTATAAATTAATTGGTTGTTATAATAAAACTTACGTTGTAGGACTAAGAAATACATCGTTGTTATCATCCTTTTTTGGATCGTTACTTTTAGGCCTTGCTATAATTTGTTTCGTTGGTATTGTAACAGTCTTTAGAACTTTATGGTATTTGTGGTCTTTATCGTCTTGATTTGTTGTTTGTATTAATGATGTGTTTGTTAGAAGAAGATTTTTCGTTTGTAACGTATTGCTACCAGTTTGAATAAATTTGATTTCACCGTTTGTATCTACCAGGATTCCGGCGAAATTTGAACTATTTAAATCTAATATTCCATTATTGCTGATCACTTTTAATGGAAGTCCATTAAATTCGAATTTCTTACGCGTTGCAAAATCTTTTGGACTGCTTGATAATAGAGGATCTTCAGAATTTGGCATCATTTGTGATTGTAGTGTATAATGTGGCGACATTGGAAATGATACATTATTATTTGGAGATGGTGTGAATGTTGTTGATGGATGTGGTGATGGTACTGATGTACTAACAATATTCGATAATGGCGATTGGACTGGAGTTAATCCAACTGATAAGGGTGATTGTGGTGTTGGTGAATTAGTTAATGGATATATATCATTAGGAATACTCTCTCCAGGTAAGACTTCTTCTAGAGCTTCTTCTACGGCCGCCGAGCTAGACATTGTTGATGTGAAAAAAGCCGCCGATAATGGTGATGAAGCTTGTGGTGGTTCATCAACACCACGTTCTATCATATGACCGAATTCTTGTTTCGGTGATACCATTGGCAAAAGGGTATTTTGGCCGAAACATGGACTTTGTCCTTCGTGACTAGCAGGCGGTGTCGGATAAGCGAAACCAGGTGAATCTTGACGTATTAGAGGACTTTGTAGAGGTGATTGAGCTGTTAGAGATGTGTGCGGTGATTCAGTGAATTGCGCTGGTGATTGGGTTTGATAAGATGGCGATGGCATATTAACTAGATTTGTTGTTGAATGGAACGTACTAAATTCAGCTAGACTTTCAGGTAATGGTGAATCGAGTACAGCTTGTAATTCTTGATTGACTGAATGATTTGATTGTACAACGGCTTCCTGTAAATTTGTATAATCTTCTAATGTTATATCCTGTAATTGTTGTTCGTTTTGATCTTGTAGAAGACTTTCAGTTTGGAATTGAATCGATGCTAATTGATGTGGATCAACTCCTTGTAATAGCATTGTATCTTGTACTTGGGTAAAAACCTCATTTTGTAAACCAGGCGATAAATATTCACCATCTTCTGATTGATAAGTAACACCAGTTAATGTGAACGAATTATTCGATTGGAATTGAATGATTTGTGAGGAGGCGGATTGTCCAGGATCAGAGGTAGTACGTTTAACAGAGACTTTATCTCTTTTCAATATAAGATCAGCTAAGGCTTCAGCTTTTTGTTGATTACTTGACTGAGTAGCATTAACAGATGATGATGATGATGATGATGATGATGATGATGTTGTTGTAACTGTTGATCGAGACGTATTATTAAAAACTTCAGCATCGGAATGTCTTCTTGCTTTTTCTATTGTTTGTTGAGGTGGTGCTGGGACAACAAATGACGTAATTTTCGTGTCTAAATCATTTGAATTTACTGAGGAATGCACTGTTAATGGGAACAATGGCGGTGCTGATGATTTCGTACTGTCACTATCGCTAGTATTGTTTGATGATTGAGGATTTGTAATCCGTTTATTGATGATTTTCTCTTCGATTAGAGCTCGAACACTCACTGAAGCAGTTTGTAGAGGTGGTCCATTTACATCTTTTTTTTCGCATTTTTTATTTTCAGCATCCTATTATGAGAAAATCAATTCAATTTTAATTATATTCAAATTATTTAACAAAATTTTCATTGGAACGACCATTACCTTTTTGAAATAGCCACCGTGCAATCGCATATGACCATTCAAAGCTGGGATATTTTTGAATTTTCTATGGCATAGATTGCATTCAACTGGCTTCGGTTCGGCTTTATTAGAGGTGGTTGTGGAGGTGGCGGCGGTGCCAGTGGATGATGAAGTAGCAGCCGGGGATGTTGATGGGGTGGTTGTTGTAACTTTCGCCTGCGGACTCGTTGCGATGCTGCTTGTTTTGTTTGATGAAGTCTGTTGCGTCTGTATTGTACATATAATGAGACTTCAATGAAATTTTTTTAGTTAATCAACTCGCCCCATTTTACATCATATTTACACCATATTTCTACAATCGCCTGTTTTCTGTTTTTTTTTTTTTTTAAAATAATAAATAGGTATAAATATTCGTTAAACATTGGTAGGTACTATTAAAAATTATGATGATTTACCTATTTATAGGAAAAACAAAATATAATAAAGGATTGACATTTGAACAATTTTCATTAGGTCATTCGGATTTCAATACATTATCATTGATCATTCCAAATGGTAGCATAATTCCGTATTTACACATAAAATGTGGATTAAACTGTTTTCATTTGCATCACAAAAGATTAAATTCGCATTGCCAATAAAAAAAAATATATTGTATATCCCCATATTGACATTGTGATTATCTAGTAGAATTTCGATTATAAGTGGAAATTTAAGAGATATCTTTATAGTCTTTAAGCGGGAAATTTAGGGGAAGTGTTGGCAATATGTTTTACCTGTCCGAAAACGGAGTAATAATAGCTAGTCCAGAAACGGTCCATTTTATGGAAAACATTAGTCACTTTATTTCACAGTATCACAATATAGGTGTACTCTAACATCATATGATGGCCAAACTACTAAATTTGATAAATCATAAAAGGGGGATAAAACTGGTAGGTAATCACCCCAAAATCTCAGTTAGTCGAAATAACCGGATTGCAAATGAATTTCACTAACTAAAACGATAATAGAAATTTCAACACGTTAAGTACTCATTAACAGTTATTTAATTCATTGAAAAATATAATAGATATTGTAGTGTTGATTAATTATTAAAATTTATTGATAAATTTTAATTAATTATCGTTTGGTTAGTTTCGCATTTCAACAGGGAGACACCCTTGAAACCTGTCTTGACTACTGTCCGGTAGATAAATTTTCAAAGGCCAAAGGGTGCCGAGTTCTCACGTAATATCCCTCTTTCTCATCAGTTCTAACAATATTTTGTTTCGTTTACTTTATATTCAATGAACAAAGTTTAATGATGGATATTGTTTTTATTATTGTATTTTACAAATACAAAACAGCTAAGAATTTGTTTGATAATTAGAGAGATATAGGTATTGTAGAATAATCTTGACCAGACTTTAATAAAAAACGAACTTCGTCAATTTTAATCGTATTATATCCAATAGCGTCATTTCGCTAATTGGAGGGTTACGGATTCGATTTGGTTCTTTCCTAATGGTAAAAGTGTCTTTATACTAAATATAGGTGAGAGGGTGTGCGTGCGAATGCCGGATTAATTTATTTTTCGCAATTCCCCAACAACTTTGCGGTAAAGCCGCTTTCCAATTAGTCAGGTTACGGTTAAAATTTTAAGTGATTAATTACAGGTCAAAGTAATTACAAAACTTATAAAAAAGTTGTATAGTAGAAATCTATATTTTTTTCCACGATTTTTTTTTTTTTTTTTTTGTTCTTTCGCCTACATTAGTAGAAAACTCACCATCTCCTCATCTAACTTTAACTTGAATATTTGGTTTCTCTTTTCCACTTGTTTGGAATACAGCTTGTTATATTTATTTTAGATTGAAAGTTGGAAGTTCTTCCAGTTTCGTCCGCTTGTAGTATTTAGTTCGCTTGGTCGCTCTACTACGCAAACTTCTCTAATTATTTGTTCTAGTTGAGAGATGAAAAGAGGGGAATTTCGAAATTTGTTAAAAAGTAACGACTAGTTTGTTCCCTTATAACTTAGTCTGGCTATCAAACTGTAGAGAAACTTTCCTAAATAGTACCTACCATAAATTCTCAGTAATACAATAGAAAATATTAACAATTACAAATTGAAAATGTACAATAAATAGAGATATGTTTAGATAGGTACTTGTTTTGAATTAAATATTCAAAGAATTTAATATAATTGTTCCATTCGAAATGTGAAATATGTGAATGTATACATATACATATGTATGTATTATGTATAATGCGGTTCGCTATAGAGCTTGGAGGGTCGATACTTTATTCATTTATATGCATAAAGTAAACCGTCATCGGAACTAATTGGCAGTGTAATTTGGTTCGGGCAAAGAGTAATTATTGAATTCGTTTGTCGAATATTCCGCATTCTATACAAAAGGAAGACCACATCGAAACCAGGCTAGACCTACTGTTGAATCGATTTTATCTAATTAATAGATTCCTACCTTACTATAATAGTTATTTTATCAAATTTCATTTATTTTGCTCAAATTAGTTGAAAATAAAAAAATGGACTTACTGTTGAAGTCCATAGACGTTGGACTTTAATTGGTGTTTTATTAACCGGTTTTGCAGTCGGTTTCGTTGTAGATTTATTACAAGCCGATTGCGATTGTCGTTGAGTTTGTTCCATAATTTGATGGATCAAATCCAGTTGTTGTTTAGTCAGACCATCATTGTTCCCACCATTATCGCTCTAAAATTAATAAGTTTCAAATAAAAATTCTGAATATAGGTATACATATATCATTGTCTGAAAGACATATTACAGGACATTATAACATATATGAATGAACGTCATAGATACGGTGGAATATCGACATAAACGGTATAATTTATCAAACACGACTTAATATTTAAAATGGATCGTCTCTAGTCAGGTGAAAAATAACGTAATACTCTCCAACATTATTACTAGGATTACTGACGAATTCCACCTAACATCCACTAAGTATTATAAATTGTTCTCGTTCTGTATTTGAAAATATGATTTTCTTTCTTGGTGTATTTTTCAAAAAAATATCGCATTTCTTACGATAAACATCCCATATCAGTCGAGCGTAATGTCACGTTTCGGTTGGAAAATGAAAAGTAAATACTTACCTTTGCCGGTTCGCTAGCTAAAAGTTGTTGCAGTTGACTTTTTCCATTTGTATTGGCCGATGTTGTTGTTGTTGTTGTTGATGTTGTTGTTG
>JAZBGZ010000006.1:144887-155828 GCA_037414795.1 Stenodera caucasica
TCCGCCTGTAATAGTATCAAGTTAATTAATTTTTGAGTATAACAGCGACATGAAATATATCTTTGTCTTGTCTGTGATCCAATTGAGTGTATGTTTTCTATAGTTTGATACAGCGACTTCGCCTCGAAGGCAAAAAATTAAATTAAATGAAGAGTAATACAGAAGGACTTTTATTGTGTAATCGTTGAAAAACAAGACTGAACTTATTTGCCAAGGCAGCGACTAGATGAAGAACAAAATCATTAATCCGGCTTCTAATAAAAACATTTGAATGCGAATTGGATCATTTGTATTTTTATTTTAATAAAATACTAAGTAAGATTATCTATGATAAATTTAACAATTCCTTGATCACTAAATTCATCAGTTGGTGAAGACCACTAACGAGCAAGCTATTAATTGGGTTTTCTCTGACAGCAACAGCCAACACATAACCGTACCTCGTTAGTTGATTACGTGAATGTGGTTGTAACCTTTCACGAAAATTCGACTAGAAAGTTTCCAAGTTCGGAAATTGGAAGGCTTATCATCACATATACCGTGGACTTATATGAATCGCCACCACCAAATCTATCAGCACAGTCAAATTTCATAGTTATTGGAATTGCTGGTGGAATAAATTGAGATTTGAAGACCTGCAAATAATTCATTGGACCAACAGCATTGGAAAAAATGCTAATGCTTGATAGTATTGTCTAGTGGATTTGGGAGACGATTTCTAGTTGAATGAAATTTTCAATCAGAGCTATTCATTTCATTTATTTTTATAATATTGACCTTTTTTCAATAAAATCTCGACCAAATTTCGTCTTTTCTATCCAAACTTTTTTCGCATTCTCCTTTAGGCTGATTATAACAGAAAACTATTATGAATTCGAATTTGATTTTGGATATTCTCAGTCCGATTTGCCAGTTTTCCAGTGTTCAGCTAAAATTCATGTTTTCTAATCGGAATTTTCTGCTCTCATAGTGGAATTTTCGTCGATTAATTCTCCAGAGGCTTTTGTAACGTATTGGAGGTTTTCCACATTTTTCTGTATAATTTTGACATCCAGAATTCAAACTTTTATGATTTCTTTGAAATGTCTGATTTTTATAATTTTCTGAAGCTTTCCAAGAGAAGATATTTTTTCGAAATTTTCATTTCCATGAAAATTTAGGTATAATTCATTAAAACATTTTATTTCGCTAGTTAAAAAGTTCATTTATTTGAAACAGCTATATATTTTTTGTACATTGTCTTTGTACTTTTTGCGATAAGTCCAGATTTATTCTGGTCTTGAGTCTTGTTAGACTGAATTTTCAGCACGTCCGAACACAAGAATTCCGAGCAAAAACTTCAACAACGATAGAGCAAAGTTTTCTGCTGAAAATCTTGTTTGCAACTCGACCAAGATATACCTACATATGTTTTAAGAACTGCTGATACGTCTCCATTGGACAAAATGTTTGTAACTTTTGAAGAATTTTATCACAATATTGCTCAACAATAAGGCTATCAGTTGAATAAAGTCTTAGTAACACCAATATAAAAGAGAAGACATTATATCATAATCTCCAAGTATGTACCTATTTGGATATTTCTCAACAAATGTATATTATACTTGATTATTACAAGATTATCGTACATTGTGAGGAGTAGCTTTCAATGAGAAGCTCAATTTTTCTTGTTCAAAAAAAAAAAATAAATAAAATGTGTCATTGTTTCGGAACCAACCAAATTTATAAATTTCTAATTGGAATAGCCATCTCTCAATTCGGTCCGAAGTGGGATACGAATTTTGAAAATTTCATTCTTGTTCCATTTTTCATTATATTGCTCCAACTGTGATACACGTCGAACGGTTTTATTATGAAAATTTTATTGTCGGGCACGATGGTATATCATTTAAAATTTATATTAGGTAGGTGCACCGCTGTTTGAATAATGTGTAAGTTGCTTTTATATCAACTTTCGAATTCTTTACTGTTTGTATTTATTGGAAAATTTAATGAATGAGCATTATGATGATTGTTAAAGACAAGAGACGCTTTCTGTGGAATTCAGTAATTCGATACAATCAATTTCATGTTAACATATACTAGGTATGAATTTCTGATTAGGTCGTTCAAATTTACATACAAGTATCGTATTGCTGTGAACGATCAATAGAATAATTGTAGATGGCGTTCGATTATTAAGTGATTCTTTATTGCTGGGTGTCATCGATTCAAATAGATTGGTGAGTATTTAGAAATTCGATGCCCCAAGCTTGAATAGCGTCCGGAATATAAAAAAAAATTCTGGGCATAGACGAATTTTCATTTTTATTTAAACTAAGACAGATGTGGAAACGGTGGCACACGCCTTATTTCCTTCACAAACTAGAAACTTGAAGACGACATTTATTAAAACGTCGAACGATATTACAAAGTTATAGTATCTTAGACTTGCAAATCACAACGGAAATTGCTGCGCTATTGCACAATTTGATTACCTATATTGAATAAACTTTGGTTGAGTTTCTAACTAAACTGTTAAAAGGGCTGAAGAATGATTAAAATTGTACTGATATTTCCAACCATACGGCTTATGAATTTTAAAATATATTCTACGACCGAAAAGTATGGAAGTTGGTGCATGAAACGAAAGAAACGAAAAATAGCGAAATACTCGAGGGAAACTAAGTTTGAAATACACAGTCTGGAACAGAAGCAAAAGTGTTAAATCAACAACCGCGCGAATGTACTTTTAAAGAATACGTGTCGAGAATTGAAATACAAAAAGGAAATATTGAATACGACACCCACATCGCCGGACTTTATAGGTACATAGGAATAAAGTGGAAGTAAAAGAACGGAAACAAGAGAGATAATAAGTTGAACTTTTGATTTCTCCAGTTGAACACGTCCTTTCAAAAGACTTTTGAAAATTTTGCCTAAAGTACGGACCAACACAATAAGATGTTTTACACAGTTGAATTCCCAATTGTTGTCGACTTTTATAAAATCCAGAATCGAGGAACGATTATAAATTACACAGAATTTACACAATTTGAATCGATAATCAAAAAACAACGATCATTATTATAACCGTCAAATAAATTCGCACAATTAGGGCCCTTTTGTATGGTCAGTTGTTAACAGTGTCATTTTCAAGTTTGGCTTCTAATCCATTTAGTAAGTTCCAGTTCCAACCCATCCTTTATATTTGGGAATAGTTTGGATAAAGTTTGTCCTATAATCGAAACAGCGATTAGTATGCGGCTTGATCCTTTTTCAAACAACTGCAAAGGCCGCCACCTGGTGTGCTCTAATTAAGAGTTTCATGTTTCGTACAATATTGAAACACGCAGTAGGTGAGTTTTGTTTGTTTTTCATGACTTTCTAAATTAAACGTAAATTTCAAATGAAATCTCACAAAAACAATGTTCCGATATTTTTCGACAAAATACATGACATATTGATTCAAACAATAAAGTCAATAAATCTCTCTAATTATCATAATTAGAATAATTTCTGATGTCGTAATTAATTGAATTGCTACCATTTGATAAGCCGCTATTAATTCAATACATAGGTGTTATTGCTGAACATTGATCATTTAAAGAGCTTTTAACATAAGATAATTATGTACCATTTATAATTAAACAAAATATTAATTATAACTGGTTCATATTGTAACAAATATAAATTTTAAACAAATATTTTTAATGGAAAAATATGCAGAAGAGGTAGTCGCTTCGGGTGAATTATTTTAAAATTGAATACCTGCTCTCGATAGAATAATATTTGCATATCTAATGATTATAGCCAGTCTAATGAATAACCGTAAATGTGTGAATTCATGTGTAGAAATGGTGGATGCGCCGGGTCAAAATCCAATACTCTTTGTTCTGTTGATTTTAATTCGATTGTATTTCCTTGAAGGCGATGATTTGCGTAATCGAAATGAGAAAATTTCTCAAACTGTATAATATTTCAGATATTTTGCGGACAATTCGAATGCGTACATCTGGTAGATTATTTTCAATAAATTCCAGTCGTATTGTAGAATGGAATGGTGAAAGTGTGGGTTGGGTGCGACATCTGGTCTTTATTGTCGTAAACTAGATGATGTTGCGTAAACTGAATCCATGTTGGTATGCTGTATTTTCAACTTGATAAAGTCACATAGGCTATAAAACGGCAAATTCCGCTCTTATTCGCTAAATATATGTGGAAATATTGTCGCAAACATTGCGATATTTTTAGAAATTCGGTTTTCAATAAGCGGTGTCGATTTTCGGTCAATCTCTTGGAATATTTTCTATTGTCTTTGGAAAATTCACTTTCATCATTTTCCAAACAGTCAGCTAGCTAACAATTTACATTTCTATCGTTTCGGTTTTAGATGATTTTGTCAAATTTCGATCGCAAACTTCAATAAAATGTCTTTTATTATAAAATTTTAAATTGAAAACTAGTTCTGTCCTGTGCAACAATCGAATCTATTTTAAAGTTGTTACTTCCACAATATTTCCACAAGGGGGATTTCATTCATCGAAACAATATAATAAAGGAAAAAAGCTCCCATTCATTCATCCCAAAAGATATTTGAAAAGAAAAATTCTTGGGGCGTCTATAGGGAGTTTGTTCGTTCGCAATTTCTGTAGCGATATTCAAGTTGAAGAACGTGCTAGGCGTTTTTATTATACATATAGATTGTACTGAATTGACACAAACATTTCTTAAAAATTATTGAATACTCGAATCTTTTATTTGAAACTATGCGAAAGTTAAATAAATAAAGTTTTAATAATATGTCAGTTGCATTCCAATCAGAATAACAATAACGAAAAAATACAATTTCTAATGGTGAGATTTATCCGCTTTATTTAGAATTAATATTGAATAATTATCGAATATCGTCTAATAATGAGGCTGGCATTAGTTACTGGGAATATTGACAATGATATCCTGGGGCGAGATCTCTGTGTATTCGCTCAATTTTCTCAAATTGGACAAGATTCGCCCGTTCACTATTGTTAACTTGTCACCTTACTATATGTATTTATGTCTGTTGCACGATCACTATTGTCGCCTTTAACTAACTGAAAGCCTTGTCAGATCGACAATTCCAAAAGTGAAGTTAAATAAATGCGAATAATCGAATATCGAATAATTGATGGAATCGCAATTTTGAATTAGTATGGTTGTTGAATTGTTTTGGAAATTCAAAATTGATTTTTGTACGTGATTTGTTCAATTGAATATAAAACAAATAAATAAATCGTTGGATTACACACACTAGCTATAGATAGACCATTTGGATAAATAAATCAAGTCAAATAACAAAACCATCTATTTCGTTAATAAATAATTATCGGAAAAAAGCTATAAATTGATTGGACGGCCAATTCCAAAATGAATACGAATAGATTGAATAGAGAGGCAGGTTGAATTAGTATTAGGCTATAATAGCATTAGGTACTAGGATAACTGCAATCATTTCCTATCATAATTCAACTTGTCTAAATCTAGAAAACATCAAAATCGAAAACTGAAATCTCTACTATGTATAATAATATTGAATGGATAGACAATAACTGGAAAATCAATCAGATTTTCATTTAACTGTACATACAACTAGTATGGATGTATGCATAAATATAGAGGAAAATTTACTGGACGCTCCAATTAGCAAATTTAACTATTAATTTAACCTAATTTCAATCAATATAATATGTATATTTTGATTTATAAACGCTATGATCAAATTTCCAGCAATATAATTAATTTTGTTATATTTCCATTAATTTTTTTGTCACGCCATTCTTCGAAATCTTGTACAGTTTCAGTCGCGATTTTCGGAATGTTGTCAGTTCACTCTTCTGGCATCAACTTTTTGTTTTTCTAGTCTCTCGGAAAAGATGTAGAATCAGAACGGCACGCTGTTCATTTGATCTTTCATGACCTTTCGTTTTTAGGTATCTCATTTACTTAAATCATCAAGTGTCTAATGCAGATTTTGTAAAAGTTAAGTTTTAGTTTACGATTATTTCACAAAGCATCACATTTAATTTGAGTTAGATACAATAATGTATGAGGCACAAATGAAATTCACATTACAATTCTATTGTGGATATCGTTTTTTCTTTTCATTTTTTTAAGTTTCCCCCGGTTGTTTCTAATACAGATGACGACATTAATCAAGTAAATTTGACAATAGGGGTGGATATGTACAGATATCCACCACTACAATTATATGATTAAATTTTTCATTAGACATTAAAACAAACAAGTACAATGACATAAAATTAATTTATGTATAGTCGTCATCTTTGATGAATCTCTAGATTTAATTCAGGTGAAATGTTTATCGATTCACTCTAAAAAAAAAAAAAAACTCAATTCAATATATTCAATAATGCAATTAATAAAATTTTTAATACCTACTAGATACCTATTATTAAATGCATTGACTTATTACATATAATACTTACATAGTCTATTTATCATATTCTACTATAATGTAACATTTGATCCAAGTTAATGAGATACTCATGTCGATCAATGTTGAATTTTGTAATCCCTCATACAACATAATCAAGCCTTACTATTATCAGTATTTACCCAGCTACTACATTTTAGTTAATAGAAACAACTATAGATCAGAAGCCATAGTCATTATACAGTATAAATATAGCAGGAATAATCATTTTGTTCCGACTATTGATAATAATATTCTGGATGAATTTGCATAATTTAGATCATCAAATAACAATTAACATGAGTACAATTTTTGTTTTTGAAAGAATTTTTCAAAAAATCCCCCAACTAAACTCTTGTCTTACCTTAACTTCAAAGCTAACAACCGAACAACAACTTTGAATAATTATGCAAAACTCCAATGGATAAATACCTACACTAGATTCTGGGATGTTTATTAAAGTTTATCCAGTTTTGTGAAAATCAACACAAAGTTGTAGGTACCTACAATATAGGTATTTCCGATTCGCAACTCTATTTAAAATATTGTGTGGGATACAAGTAAATACAAACTTAAGCCATGTACGTGGAAAACTGGATCTCTTCGCTAAATACACTTGTGTCAACTTCATTTAACTTTCCTATCGTCATCCGAATAGAGAGTTAGCAACAACTTAGATCTGTGACTAGTTGAGATTTACAATAGGGTAATAGTTGTAGATTAGTATTTGTAAAATTCGTTAAACTTTCTTGTAATTTTACAATAATTAACATCTTACGATACGATTGTACGAGAGCAGATTGTTAATCGGCTAAAGGATCAGAGGATTAGACGAATCTCACCCTTTGCTATGAATACAGAGAGAGACTAATGTTTACATTTTCACTGTAAACATAGTACACGGTTGCTATTTGTACTTTACTAGTGGTCAGAATACATACACGTAAATCAGCATTTACTCAACCACTCCACATCTAAATTCCTAGTGATAATGTAAACAGAACAACGAACGAGTTCTCCACCCTACTCCAATTTCGCAAACACAGAAAATATATTCGACAAGAGTTTTTGCCGTCATCATCATCATCATCATCATCATCATCATCATCATCATTATTATTATTATTAGTATCATTAGGGTAAATTGTGGAATCACGGCATATACGTGTTTGTATTTTTCGTTTAGAAAATGATCATTTCCAACTATCACCACAAAACAAAAGATATTGATTAGAGGCAACCAAACAGTGGAACATCGACTCGTTGGTCTAATTACGAATCCACCATTCCTGACAGAAAGAGATATCCGTTCGGCTCATTAAACCTATAACAATGCTGATATTCACGAGTTGAGGATTTTGGGGTGTGATGGGGAAATAAATTTGTGACGGTACAATTTTGTTGAATACACAATATAGTATACGTAATAGAGACAGACAGAAATAGATAGAAAGAGAGAAAAGAAAAGAACGAAAAAACGGGCTTTTAAAATTGAGGCTAAATTTTATTATAAAACAGATACAACATTGTGACAAGACAATAATAAAATGAGAATCGTGATCTAAAAGAAACAGGGGATTGAAGAGATTTATTATTGCAGTAATCAGAAGATAGGGAAGCGGAAATGGAATTATTTTCAAAGTTTTTGTTGAAATTTGACAAATCTTTTTGATTATATTTGACCCAAACTACAATTGATTCAGTTTTTGCTCCAATAACCCTTCTAAACGAGAATAATGATGCAAAAACTCTCTTATATTACAGCCTTTACAAGTTCATATATCGTTCAAATTTGCTATTTAATCAAAAACTATAATAATATCCCTCTAATTCGCTTTAATCAGAGATTAATTAATTGTTTTTTGGGTTTTTTTTTTTTGTGAATCTTTTCTTTAATATTCATCATGCATCAGTGCTATGTAATTCTGTAATCGATTTGTAGCTTTTGAAGACGAAATTTCGAAAGAAATCAACGACAGTAACAGAAATGATGATAAGACGAAAACTAAATATTCCACGCAGTCAAGCACAAACTCAAATGGCCTATGATAGAATATTGTGTTGTGTTGGAATCTACGATTTGATGATGATAGAAAAGGTCTAATGTAGATCTTCGACACAAAGTCGCAAATTTGGATGATTGCACAAATTTTTTCCATTCTTCCTAATCGAATATTTTAAGGAGCAGTTGTCAAACTATTGAGAGCCAATGATCTCTTCCTAAACAGTGAAATCATTTAAAGATGCTTATAATTATAAATAAGAATTTCCAATTTTTTTAATGAAACCTTTTGAAATTCTAAGAAAAAATGCGTCAAAGTTTATACTAGTCTAAGCCGGGAATTTAACGATGGACAAGAAGTATTAAATCTGGGTTCCTACCTACAAATTCAACAGAATAAAAATTTCGTTTTAATGCTACTGAATTTTTGTAAGTTGAATCTATGCAATTTTCGATATTGACAAAACATTTTGAGAGATGCTGCTTTGGTGACCAAAAAAAGTTTGAATTTCCAAACGTTTTGTTCTCTGCCACATATTTCACTGACGGTCATGCCACACTATTCATTCACAAACCAGCTGTCGTTTTTGGCACCGTTCACGACAACCATTACCGAATAAATCTAGACAATTTTTCCCGAATTATCTCACAATTGAAATATCTATTTAGAAAAACGATCAACAAAACAATTTACACGCTTTTCTCTAGTTTTTACATTTTTTTAATATTCGTTTTTGGATCGACTAACTTCACTATCGTAGTCAGTTTTGAATTGTCGATTAATCAATGTCCGTCTAGCTATAGTTTTAATATTGTCGGCCTTTTATTTTCTAATCTTTATGTCTGTGTGTTTGTGTATTTTCTAGTAGGTAAGTATATAAAATTGAAAATGTTGCCAAAATATGCTTTAGATGGAACACGTGGAGCATATTTCCAACATTATTAATAATATTATTATTCTTTGTGTCTGTGTCGGTTTTAATGTTTGCGATTTGTCATTGGAACGTTACGTGAAAACTGGCTCATGGCCGATTCCACTGCTAATGTACAAGACGGGGCAAAAAAAAAATTGTACATTTTTCTTCTCTAGAAATGTAATTTTATGATTAGGTGAGCTGTTTAGGTGAATTTTTAATGTTTTCTCAGTCCTTAGTAACATCAAAGAATACGTTGAACCATAATCATGAATATTTGAATTAGGTACCTATATTGCGCTTTTAACGTATAAATCAACATATATGTATGTATTAAATACTTTTATGAGTACTTAAAAGAGAAAAGAATGAAAGAAAAACATGAATTTCGCATTGAATTTTCTAATAATTTAAAGTTAATTGACTCAACTATTATAAATTGAAAATACCGGGAAAATGTTAAAGCAAAAAATAATTCCAGAGGAACAGGAGCGGATTAAGACAACAATGAAAAGAGATTAGAGGAAATCACCTGTACTAAGAAAAACAGTACAAAATATAATACATATAGCTGGGTCTAGCTGGGAAAACAATATTTGGTGATGATTTAGAAGCAAGCAATTCCAATAAAAGATTTAGCTAATTGTGATTAGAAAACCAAAATGTCTGACTGGGAATTTTGGGATAAATGATAGAAAAACTCTATAGAATTTGTAGATATATGAAATATCGGCAAAAAAGTCAATCGGCTTTGAGTCGGCCATGGTCGAAAGCGGCTGACTATAAAATCTAGCTTGAAAACTATTCCAACATAAATCGTCCCAATAAAGAGGATTTTCTTTTCCAAACAATAAATATCAATCTACTATTGTTTTAAATGATTGCAAGAAATCTCCTTCTATTTATAGTAAAATATCTTGGAAAATTGGACGATACAATTTGGAATTACTGTTAGAAGCAATAAGAAGAGTTGAAATATTTTTTGTAATTATCTTGTTTTCATTTCCTGTAGCGACTACATGATTGTGAAAGATAAGAACGTTTGAGAACAGACTATAGCGCTTCTTTATTAGATGAATTTTTAATGGAAACTTGAACATTTAAAGTGAATCTCCAACTTGGATTTATTTCTATACCAGTCTAAAATAAATAGCGATTAAAATGCATAAGAAAACGTTATTCTTTTCATGTTTTTCCGATTCCATCTCCATTTATCTCCATTAATATTTTTTATTATTACAATTGTAATCATATTTCGTTTTTGTATTCCCAATAGAAATGGGATTTATTATTAGATTTTCTCAATTATAATATTATGAAAATTTTACCTGAATTGGCTGTTCCACTTCCTAGTAGAACATCGATGCTACCGTCGGATAGGATGTCGGTATCCTGATAGGATATCGAGAATGTGGTGTCGTCCTGTAAACGGGCTAACATTGCTGCTAGACTAGATCTATCCAGATCATCTGGCTCTTTCAGTTGTAAGGTGACATTTCCATCGGCGGCTGTACTATACATGAAAACGGCATGGCCCCCCGAATAGGGCTGAAGCGGCAACCGAACTCCGGCTA
>JAZBGZ010000006.1:155899-166245 GCA_037414795.1 Stenodera caucasica
TTACTATCTACTACCTAGGTATTGTCAATTGAATTGATTTCCGGTATTATTTTTAATGTGCTTAGATTCAGTTAATAAAAACCGTCATAAATCATTCGACTATTTTTTGTTTTTCGGTCACTGCAATGCAATTTTGGCTTCGAAATATTTAAGGTTATTTATTTCCTTTACTAAACTAGATTTAGATCTATGGTAATCGTCCACAGAGAGACACACAGCCCGACATCAATATCCATTATAATGCAAAATCAAATACAGCAACGGCAGATTTATGTGCTGAAGGCCGGTTACTAAGCAAGGACTGGAATATGTGTGCGTCTGGATCTATATCTTTCTCTCATTCTATCTAACTTACACATATATGTATATGTATATAGTATACTATACATGTATACGTATATGTATATATGTATATGGACGAGGACGGCACTAAAACCAGGATAAATATGTCGCAAGAGGATCACCTACTATATCCTCTCTATTTCTCGCATCGGTTCTTGACATTTTACGCACCACCGATTTGATTAGACTGGCCCTTGTGCGATATCGGCGGGCATTAAATCAACCATTTTTGGACTCGTGAAAATTAAATATTTCTTCTGCCTCTAGCGAAACAGGACGACGTTTATCTCTGTCCTTATTCGCCATCAAATATTCAGAAAAATTTTTATTTGAATGATTTTCAACTTCTGAACTTAAGGCTGGACTAAGAAAATTCCAATATGTATTCTTACATGGAAATTTTCCAAGACTGTACCTACTACTTCTCGAGCTGGATCCTTTGTGAGCTTTCTTGTACAAATCTCCGATTTATTCGACGAAACGGACTCGTAAATAATCAGTGACCATTAAATCAAGCCTGATAGTATTACAAGTCAAGAGAAATTGATGGATGTAATGCATGTGTAAAGCAAAAAGGAATAAGTGGAAAGATAATTGGGATAATAGTCGGAGAAGGACTCGTATTTAAGATGGGAATTTTTGTGAATTCTTCCCAAGCAGATTATTTCCAAGATAAACTCGTATAATTTTATACAAGTTGATTATACATATTCCAAGTATTTGACTTTGATATTGACAAATATTTCGTAAATTAATTGATTTACAGTCAATATAGTATATGTATATGAGTCCAATCAAGTTTCATAAATTCAATTAACATCTAAGGTTGGGTTTTGTAAAAAAGAAATATACAAATTTTAATAGGGAAATTTTGACCTTTCGACTATTAATTTCAATTAAAACAAAAGTAATATGGCGATACATAAAATACTGCAATGTAGTAAGTTACGGTTAATAAAGCTCCTATACTGACCCGCGGCAAGAACATTTCAATATTCCAGTTCAATTAAACACAAACATACGAACTGTAATCTAATTTTAGCTTCGGTGAAATGCCACGATTATAAAATACATAGATATACATTGCTTATATTATAGATACAACATACATACATATTGTATGTATATCGTGTATGAAACATTAATGTAAATTGATAATGATAGAAATTCTTGCTATTATTGTTTTTGTTGATTGAAAATAGTTGATATGTTGTACGAGAAAAACAAAGTAAATCTAAATATTGGTATTGAAGCTGGAAATTCAGGAAGATGGAATCGAAAATTGACCGGATGATCTCTGGATAAATATCAATCGAACAATAGTAGTTCAATTGTGTATGAAAATCATGTAGTGTCCAAAGTACAATTGGAAATTTCAATTGTATTTGTTCGATTCATAACAGACCAAATTGCATACCTACATATTTTCGATATTGAATTTTCTATGTTAAATCCGCAGTTTCATATTTTCATTTATCAAACAATTATGATAATATTTTGTTTCATATCAGCTCTCGAACGTTAAGTGAAGAATTAGTTAACAAAAATTGTACAATACCTTATTGCTATTTGAATACTTGAAGTTAATGTTTTACAGAAAAACACGAAAATTGACAAGACAAAAATTTGACTTTATTAGAGAAGATTGTGAAAAATTGGTGCAACTGATACCGATAGAATATTAACGAATTTTACTTAAAAATCGTAAAACTTTTCCATTATCCGATGAAGAAATTGTTGACAAAATGCAAAAGAAATAGAAAAATTCCTCAAAACGAGTAGATTTTGTGTTGAAACAACATAAAGTCGAATATTTCATGTAGGAATTATAGATTAAGTCGAGAAACAGTATGATAAGGCAATAATACAGATCTTATTGAGTTTATCGGGGCAAAGCTTGAGAAACAATTGAGATTTCTACGCTCTTGGTACAAAGCGCGCAATTTTTCACAAATCAAACTAAAATTGTTTCAAATATCAATTTTTCGAATAGAAGACGTGCACGATTGATTTGACATTTCAAATACTTACTACTATTACTCGTATTGCTATTATTTCATGTATTCGAACGAATTTTCTTTGATGTTTCGATTCTATTGAAAGTTTGAGAAATTGTTTACATTATATTTTTTTTATTCTTCATCTATTTTCATTTGTTCGATGCCACTATTTCATTGTCATATAACACTTTACAACGCCCGAAAATCGTTATCTAAATCCAGACTTATCTTTGGAGTCACTTGTATGTGATCAGCTTAGTTTCAGCAAGAGATATTAACTTGTCAACCGTTTAAATTTTTCAAGTTTAGTTTTGGGTTAACTGGAATTTAGAACTCCAAACTCAAATCCTCAATATCCAACTAAAAATCGATTTGTTTCAAACTTATCCCATCGTCATCCATTTATTATTTTTGATTCATTATGGAATTATTTCGCGTCTGTCAAGAAAAATTCAAATTCAACTCACAACTAGGATTTCTTTATGGTTTACATGTTGTACAAATTTTGTTTTTTTTCTTTTTTTTTTGAAATAATGGAAAGGTTTCCATAAATTATCATCAATTATTAAGCATTATTTGATCGTGTTTGAGCTATTTTGATAATATGGTTGAATTTATTGCATCCAACAAGTGGTAGAGGAAAGTCTATTGCGTGTCTAAATAGTAAAGTGACGACCTGTCAGACGATTTAATGAGCTAATTGCATATTTAGGGGTGGTTCGCGTGCCTTTTAATGAATGAGAAGTCTCTTCTCAATTGTACGTTCAAACAAAATCGATATATTTCATTATAAGATTAAGAACAAAAACCGAAATAGGGTTAAGTATTCAAATCAAATCTTAATCTCATATAAAGTAATCAGGCATATCAAATACTAGTACTTGGCTTTTATTTATAGTGCTTCCTCGAAAACTATGATCGACTGAAGAGCTCGATCTTTGATAAAATAATTTATGACGAATTCAAGTCGTCTTTAATACTTATTGGAAATGAGGAATTGTTTTTTCAAGTCAAGATTGTGCGAGAGCTTAGGACTTGACTTGAATACGACCAAATGTTGATTTGTTCTTTGTCAAAAGTTGAGTCGAATTTATGTATGCGTAGGAACATGTTTGTACAGTGTTTTCTCTTATTTATGTTGTTCCTAAGAGAATTACGCACAATATTAAAATATTATCAGTATACCCTGAAGCAATCCCGCTTGTTATATTTACAGAAGTAATAACGTCCGTACGAACAAAATCATCTACAATATAATTGGGTTATATGTATAAATGTGTTGTATATACCTGTATGTATACATATGTATGTAGCTACTACATACTATCAACATACATATACATATACATACATAGTATGTACTATATTTTCATATAGTAGGTTGTACCTATGTATTAGAGTATTTGTGTTATCTAAGCCGGACGACTATTATAGATCTCTGATAAAGTAAATTCCGGCTTTATCTACAACCAATTAAACAGAACATTTCGCATTTTGGTCACTAAAGTGGCTCTAATCTCGATCTGTCCCTTCATAGACTTTACCGTATTATATTCGTAATAAACTTCTATAATTATTAGAGACCGACCATATCAGTTGCGATGATTTATTACAATATTAATGTTGTCGACTTTTAGATTATGGAAAATTTCGATTTCCAGTTGAAATTAAAATTGATTTCGATATAAATTGAGGACAGTTAATAAACGTAACGCAATTATTCGAACAAAAGTTCAATAAATCCAGATGTGCCTTGAAGCTTGACTATCTGGTTTAAATTTTAATATTCTTTATGATATATGACACTTTTAATCTGTCACAATGTAGGTATATGTAAGTTTATCTCGCTTTTATCCGGCCATATTGCCCAAGTCTGTAGAAAAGTTTCTATAATATAGAAGTGGAATTAAGTGGAGAGTTTCATTATTTGCATGACAGAACGGCCAAAGTTTTTACATTGCTCTCAATAAAACTCATACAAGTTTGAGTTCGTATAAACGTCAACGAACACATGGACTTTTATACATACATACATACATACATATAGCTGTTTTTATTCAATATACATATTCGAAAATCGGAGATCTTTGTCGGTAAATTGTCGATATTGTTTATGTTCGTGTGTGTGTGTGTGTGTGTGTGTGTGTGCGCGTATATACATATATTCGGACATTCTCTATGCTTTAAAATACGTGCTCTGAACCGAAAACAAAGACCTATTAAAATCGAAAGACTGCAGGGGAAATAGGAAGTCCTGAAATAAGCGCGCGCATCCATTCTGTTTCAGTTCCGGCACTGGCACGTGCTTCCGTTCAATAACGTTTAACGGCGCCACTCTGGGACACAAACAAGAAACTCGTTGATGAATAGACGAGGAAGTGGGCCAGGCGAACGTAATTATTCAAAATGGTCCATTCTTGTTTCATAATTAATTAACGGTTTCAAAGGAAGAGATTTGTCATAGAGCTTATATTAATATCACTTTGTAGACATCATTATTATTATTACTATTATTATTACTATTATTATTATTATTATTATTATTATGTATAGATGAGTGTGTGTGCGACAAAGAGAGATAGATAGATAGACTCTCTATAATGGGATGTTTGTAGTTGCATGTATGGATAGCCGACGGTCAGAACCCTTCCAGGGTCGACAATGTCACAATACAATAAATTTCAATCAAATCCACCTTCTGGAAAATACCGGTTTTGATTGATATTCGCCCTGTACATCCTTTAAATTTCATCCGTGAACTATTTTATTACACATGGAATTTTCTAACGATTTTCTCTAAAATTGATTTAAAGTTATAGGGACAAAACTAATATATTGTTCTAGATAGATACTTATAATCCTTTCGTGTAAAGCAATGCGATTCAAAACTCAACCAATCGACACTGTTACTGAACTTCCAGAAAAACCTCCTACAATATCACAATTAGATACCTACTAATTTCGCAATTCACAAATATTCAGTTTCTCATTACTTTTATGTAATTTTTTGGTATCATAAATGGTCAATTTTATTGAACGTTGAAATCAATGTTATGGGACAATGATTAAGAATTATTTAAATAACGTTCATATGAACATTATTATTGTTATTGCTGTTGTATTTTTTCTAGCTGACAGCGGTTTTGTTGGTGTTTTTTTTGCTAGACTGACATAAATCCAATGCCCAGTGCATGAAATAATTAATATGCAAACACATTGTTGTTAAAGCACATCTGGGAAACATGTAGGTTTTCCTTTTTGTTCGTTGTGTCGTTTGTCCTCTTTTTGCTTAGGGGAGATTCTGACCTCAACAAAATTAGATGCTGCAGAATAGTCGTCTGTTATTCAGCACTCGAAGAAACACCCCATTCCACTGCCTCATTAATAAAGCGAAAAATCAAATTTCATTCCAGAACTATCTAATTGTAAGTGGGAAAAATCATAAGCCGAGATCAGTTTTCTTCTTTGATTAGTTTGAATATATTTTTTCAAAATCGTTTTTCAGAATTTCCCAATTTACTATAAATTGTCTTTTGAATGAATCTTCCCTATAGTTCTATCAGTTTTTATTTTTTTTTTGTACTCATCCTAAATAATGAGACTTTGATAAATTCTTATCAGTACAAGATATTGTGTTATTTATGCAAATGGGCTTTAATCAATTCTATATAAAAACTCAACGTATCAGTTGTAGTGAACTCCGATCTCGGCTCACTATACCTACTTCTTGTTATGGTACAAAGAATAATTTACAGCGTCTTTTACGTGACCAACTTTGGGGGTAGTTTTGAGTGAAGTTCGAGTCGCAATTCCAATTTTTTTCGATATTTTGTTTGGGGCAATAATGCGGTTTTTCTATCGTTGATCCGATTCAATTGTCTCTTGTTTAATGTTTAATTATTGTTCGCTTTTTCTAATTCGAAATAAATTAGATGGATAAAATATTGTTTTCAGTGTTCTATAAACATGAGAAATTTTAATAAATTTATGTCGAAATTATCCGATTTTAAATACATCAGATAAATATTCTAGTAATAATCCTTTTGGAATATGAAAATGGCTATTTAATCCTCAAACTGTTTCAACTCTAATCTAAAATCGGTTTAAACTGGATAATAACAGATGGCGACTACTATTTATATGTGTATTTATTAGTTTGATAAGTTTCACACTAATTTTTTTCTATTCCACAAGAGGGGCAGAAATGAGAGAATTTGTTTTTTATTCGGAAAAATATGGGAAACTTACAAAGCGAATGCTGTAGTTTTGAATTATGTATTTTTTTTTTATTAGAAAACAATAATTCTGGATGGACATGTATCAATTAGTTGATAAACCGATATTATAAAAATGAATATGAACTGAATCAGCCCATTCTTGCTGACTGAACAGGCGGAAATCAGTTAACTATCAGGAAATATTCCTCTTTCTCACCATATTTAACTGGATCAAAAACTTTCTGGATCTACATTCAAATTTGTCGACTCCTTTGCAGCCCATAAGGGCCACTTAAGAGGATCGCAATTTTACAATTATTTTAATATTCTATAATTTTGGCCAAAACTTATGAAGGAATAGAGTTTCCAATAACTCAAAGATGGAAGATTCTGTGGACGTTGACGATATGGCGACAAACGAGCGAAATTGTAATTTTGCTGACGTGTATTTTTTTGATTTCAATCAAATTTTTATATGCTCTACTCTAGAGAAATGAAATTTGAGAGGCGTGTATGTTTTTTATCGGCGAAATTGAATGTTTTCAGGGCGAAAACAACTTTGACCCTATTAAGAATTAATTAAATAATGCCATTATGAACTTGTTGTTTGAGTGTTGAAAATTGCATTCAGTTTGAGTTCGAGCTGAACATTATAAGGGTGGATTTTGCCCAATTTGACGTATTTCTCTAATATTATTCAAAAGTACCTATAAAATTTAGATTTTTTACATGGGCCTTTTGTTGTTGAAAATAAGCGCCAAGCTATTTATATTCAAGTTTTGTGATAGATGTAAAGCCGGTTCGATCTCAAAAGTGTGAAATAATGTCTAAATCAGGGGCTCTCAAGTGATTTACCTTCATAATCGGTAAACGAAACGACCAATTTCGATAAATAGGATATCGATTTTGTTGCTTAATTATAAAATTTCAGCTGGAAGTTTGGAGTATTTGTAACGAGAAAAAATCTCGTTGGTTGTTGATTAAAAAACATACAGAACTCTAATAAAAAGTCGGAAATTCATAAAAAACCGAAAATATGGGCATAGAAAAATGATCTGTGTTGATCTATATTATTTGAAGTTGAGTATTTTCAAAAACCATTTTCCCACAAAAAAAAAAACACCTCTTGGTATTCGCATTCACGTGTAAATAATCCAGGTGAGCAGCTAAATTGTATTTGTTTTGGAAAGATGGTCAATTTGTGATTTGTTTTCGAATTAATCCTAGGTAATCTTGCAGTTTTCATTTATTTAAATTGAAATATTGACACAATTTTCTGTAGATTATTTTTCATAAATTGGCTTGATAAGTGCGCAAACGCTTTAAATTTATATAAAACAATGATTCGACCGTATTATCAATATTATTAGAAAACCAGCACAAAAACGACCACAATAATGTAAGATTTATTGAATTCGAATTTCCATTAAATTAATCTGATTCAATAATTTACAGGAATGGAAAGATTCCATCCATTATTTTATTTGTAATTATCTCAATCACATTTACTGAAACAAGTCGAATTACAAATGAAACAAATTGTAAATGTTGGGAAGATTTTCAGCCAGAGAAAGGTGAGGATGGTAATTATTATTGTCGTGGTGTTAAAAAACATCGAATTTTTGGTTGTAATGAAGAGAAGCCGCCAATTTGCAAATGTACCGATAAACAAGGAAATAAGATTGATTTAGATCTAGGCGAAACCAATTGTCTTGCTGATAATTTAATAGCACGTACAATATGTGAAAATATGGATGAATGGAATGAATATTTCAAAAAACATCCAGAAAGAGCTATTTATCATTGATATAATTACCTATCTATTTGGATTATTTTTCAATAAAATGATGTGAATTTATATTTGTATAAAATCTAAAAAAATTCCTCGAATTATTGATTGAAATTAGAGAATAACAGTGGAAATTCTTATAATTTTATCGTATTCTAGTCAATAATATGAAAAATTCATTTTCATCATCAAAACAAGAATCTATTTATTGAATTTTCAACAAACAACCAGAGAAAAAAGAAACGAGCGAAGTACAAAGTCTCTAGTACCCTCAAAATAATGGATTTTCCATAATAATGAAAGGTAATTCGTGATAATGGTGGAAACTTTCTGAACAACAGATTTTCAATGAACAATACTTTTGTTAGAAACAACTTTCAAAGTCATTTCGATTTAATAATAAAAATCATTACTTATGTGAATATTAAACAGTCGTTCTTATCTCGTTTCAATAACGATTGGTTTATTTATAGTCAAATTAGTAAACATGGCTAATTGGCAGTCAGGGCCGGCTTCAAGTCAAAATCGAATTTCCAGAAATTTATATCTTTCCAATTATTATTCAAGGGTTTTCTGAAATATTCGCCTATTATGTAATATTTCTGTAAATTCAATATAAATTGTACAGAATCGTTAAAGAAACATATTTATTTGGAAATCTCGAATTTGTAGATGTTTGCGCACTAAACTTCCCAATTTTCTAAGCTCGATAGATTTCATTAGTTTAAGAACGAATGTTGTGAATTTCTAGTTCAAAGTTATTTTAGTCTTATTGTCAAAAAGATGAACTATAGATATCTAAGAATTTTAAAAGAAAAACTTGAGTTTATGCTCGAGAACGACAATCGATGCAGGAACTTCATTAAACGAGTAGCCTCAAAATTATTTATTTCGATAAGAAATCATCGAATTTCGAAATAAGCATTCATCATAAATAATAAATGCCAGATAATAATAATTATAAGACTATTTTGAAAATGATAATGAATAAAATTTTGAACTCTATTCAACTGGAACGACCCCCATTCGACAAACAATCATTGATTTCCCTTATCATTTCTATTATAATCATTATTATTGTTAGGATATGTGGACAAAATAGAGGGAATCCAATTAAATTTTGAGTAATTAATAAGGTCAGAATGGCAAAACAAAAGATAACGATGGTATAAAAATTGAGAAATTCACAATGCAAAGCTTATAATTGATCGAATCGAATAATAATTGGGTAAGTAATTTTGGGATTCATCTAATAAAATTAATTAATTATCAATTCAATTTATAGTATGTAGTATGGATTCGAAATTTGGTATTGTTGTTTTATTATTTGTTGTTCTTGTTGTTTGTGAATCTTCAGTTGATGAAATAAGTGATTGCCATTGTTGGGAGGATTTCGAGCCGACTTTATCGAACGGAATTTACCTTTGTAAAGGTAAAAAACATAATAGATGGTTCACTTGCGGTGATGTGAGACCACCAATTTGTAAATGTGAAGTAAATAGTCGACTTATTAGCTTAGATCTGGGCGAGACTAATTGCTTGTTAGTGAATAATGAGAAATCATGTAAAAATAAAGCAGATTGGAGTTATTATTATCGAACACATCCAGAATTTGATCTTGAAAATCAATAATCAACAAACTCGAGATCTTTCATATGTACAATAGTTACATATGAAATACGTATAGGTAATTAAGTACTTACATGCATACATATGTATGTATCTATACCTCTACATAGGTTTAGAAATTTTGTATAAAATTTAATTAAGAATTTTCGATTTGATTTATTACTAAACACCCAAACAGATGGTTGCTTGTAATTTATGTTTTGGTTTTTCTCGTGCGGTCTAGTTAGAATAATGTTCGCTGGTATCTCTGAAACTTCTTACAATCCTCGAATAGCTATGGTGAAAGTTAAGGGTTGTTCTGTCTCTTGGGTCGTAAAAGTAAAACGGTCCACGTAAGTCTACTATAAAATAGGACTATGTAACGCATAC
>JAZBGZ010000006.1:176784-188208 GCA_037414795.1 Stenodera caucasica
TGGCTGCAAATACAATAAAGATGGCATATCGATTAAGCGGTCAAGCGATATGAATATTCAAAGTACTTTATTTTTTCAAAAGTCCACTCTCTACTATGATTTAAGTCGCTCTAATAATGTTCAATTTTCTTGAACTTGTTCAAAAATCGAAATCATCAATGTTTTATGGAAAGTCTGAAAACGCCATTATAGAAAATGGTGGGATCTAGCTGATACCTTATCATATCAAAAACTCCAATATAAATTGAATTAAAAAGATATTTTCTAAGAAAACTAAAGATCCTCTAAGATAAACTTCAAAAATAGACCTTTAACTGAGAAACAATTGATTTTAAAATTGGAAATTTCAGGAACTATATTTCAAAAATCTCACTCAAACATGGGAAGAATTTTGACTAGTTCAAACAGAAGCATCAAAATGTTCGTATCAAAAAAGTAATAATGTTTTCATTAAATTTTTGATGAAGAAGGCCAAAAAGTGAAGAATCGATCAATAATGAAGAATGGCCGTGTAGAAAAAAGCTATAGAATAATACGGACTCGAATAGAGTTAGTGGAAGAAACAAAATGTATTGTGTAGTGCTGCAATTGACACGAAAGAAGGCACCCATTCAGCTTGGTCCAGTTTTGTTACAACAAAGAAAATAAACTCATTATAAGTAAAGTTTTCCGAAAGAAAAAGCAGAATTGGCCAGACATAATCTGTACAAAATCTAAAAGAAATACACAAACGAAGAAAACGAACTTTATATTGTGAATTCAATTCATTCTTTTTTCACTTTGATAAAGCTTAGTTTTTGTTAAGTTTGTTTGTTATTGTCAATTGGCAATTTTTATTAATTGAATGATGGAGAAATATCGCTTCAATTTATAAAGAATCTTTAAGGGCAGATAGTATGATAATTGGTCATTCAATTAAAATTCCTAATATTTAAACAGACATACATACCTATAGGGCAAGGGATAAGATTAGTTAAAATCGGAAAAGGGATTTGTTATCGATCGTCTATCTTCCATAACAGACCTTCTCTTTGTCTTTAACTCCTATATGTAGACATACCTATATTTATACTGGTTCGTTATAGTAACAAGTTTAACCGTGACGCACTAGTTGGAACATGTCAAACAATGTTGAGAGTTGATTCTATAGTATCGCATAGTATCGTCCAGGATCAACCCGTTTTCCATTTAATCAGTAGAAGTAGTCTGTTGTAATAGTATAGTATACAAGTCACACACCTCTTTCCTTCCCCCCTCACTTGTTTATCCACCACCAACATCATCTTCTTCATACCCCAATATCTGTCTGTCTTTGTCATATGTTACGACTTTGTTTTGGAGTTTCATCGTAAATAAATTTGATATCACTGAATAAGATAAAGCCATTATATTTACTGATGGCGTCTTCTAGCCCTTTGTATATGGACGGAAACTGCCTCTTACGCCTTCATTCACTTTTTAACTTTCCCAAATATAAACATAATAAAACATATGACCCGATTTCTTTTTGTCGACATTTAATAAACACAAAAAAAAAAAAACTCCACAACATATTAGAGATATTGTATGTATAAAAATGTTACTTATATGAAAATATCTTTGAGATTGAAGAGAATCTCACAAAAAATACTTTATAACAGAAAAAGACCAAATGAGAAATAATCGATGAAGGACCGGTTTCGGTCAGGTCAGGTCTGGTCTTGTCCTAACCTGGATTGTGTGGAATTCTTTTTTCGAAACATCTCTAAAACAAAGAATCCCAATGATTTACGTTACAGATCTTTCTTTGTTAACGAGACTAATTAAATATAATCTGATCATGTTATTTATGTTACCACGAGTATTATTGAATGTTGACAATTTTAAATTTTACAGATAGGTACATTAATAATTTTTTCTGGAATTCCACAGCAATCACATTAAGACTAATATAACTAATTGGACCAAAAATAACAACAATGCTTCGTCTTCTCTATTATTCCAAATAACTTTGGCTATCCATTCAGTCCAACTCTCCTCTAATTCAATTAGTTTGAAGGTAAGCGATGAAAGAACGTCCCAAAATGTGGGTTGAATTGTATTCGATGATAATTTCGAGCTATTCATATTATTGGTGGGCGACTTTTTCGTACAGTTTTATGGACAAATGTCGGAAACGATTGATTTCCACTGAGTAAACCTTTCGGGGAATACTTGAGCTTGTTTGAGAATTCAATCAGATGAATTACAATTCAACACGAAAATATTTTCACTGTTCGCCTTCACATTTCCTCATAACTGAATTTTCCAGAAATTGATCAACTGGAATATTTCAAAGTAAGAATTCTGACGTTTTTCGAGAGATTTCTTGCTTTATTAAATCCTCAAGCTCCTCTAATAAAGTTAAAGAAACTCGCTGCTCTTTGATTGGATATTGTTTTGTTTTGTAAGAGTTAACCAAACACCTCAATTTTTACTAAGTTTCCAATATTTTCGTGGCACTTTCATATATTCCTATGAACTTCGCCAAAATTTGGAGCACTTGATTCAAATAATCGGTAAATTCCAACAAAACCCCGATATTTGTCGTCAGTTTTATTTTCCGTGAGTTTTCCAACTACAAATATTAGATTTTCAAACAATTTTACATTTAGTCCACTGAAACCGTACTTTCCTCTCATTTATTTACTGAAATTCCCAGAGGATTTGATTGTAATTTTTTCTCAGTAAGACTGTTTTATCGAGAAACTTTTAATTTATCCCCAAACATTGAATTAACCGTCTGCCTTTTTCGACTTCACTCAATTTCAATATTTTCATTTGAATATTCGAATATTTATTGTCGAGGTAAAATTGTTTCTATGAAAAAACTGATATTTTATTATCGGTTTCAGAGCTGTTTTGTGGTTGGTTATTGACATTTAATCGGGCATTTGTTATTTTACGAATGATATTCCAAAATTGTCGTAGCTTTTCCCTCCTTTTTTTTTTTATTTGATTCCATGATGTTGTTCGATGATATGAGTTATTTATGTGTAAATTCTATAACGAAATGTTCATAGAATCGATGCAGACTAGCTTTATTACAACAAAATTGAAAAATAGAAATAATAAATTGGATTACATTCCTATTGTTTGGAAGCGTTACAATAAATTGGTAATGTCTTGTTTGAGAACTGGAATGTCCGAAAGGAAAACGAGAAAAAAGTCAAGACCAAAATAGACATGTGAGAAATTATGAAGAAAACAATAGAATTGGTATTGATTTTTAATAAAAGCCGCTCAACTGGAAAGTAAAATGTCGAAATTCAATAATAGAAAACGGTCAGTTTTTCACAATGAAAATCAAACTAAACTAATCTCGGTTGATTTTGTTGAAATTCACGAATATCTTCTATCTTATATGAATTGATCGAATACAATACAATTTCTTTTTTTTTTCTTTTCATAGTTTTTCTTTGATGTATTATGGCTGGATATAATTGGATTTCGTTTTGTAATATTTTGTCGTCTTCTATTTGAGGATGCTGTTCTTATTCGAAGATGAAATGATTTAATTTTCTTAATTCGAATCAAATTTTCCACTTCTTTGCATCCAAATCAATTATTCAAATGGCTGATATGAATACATTGGTCTTGTTTTGAATTTATTTACATGAAATAACACAATTCCAGCTGCGAAATTTTGCATTACAAAAGACTGATTGGTTATCCAAAATAAACAAAAATAAAAGACTAAAAATGCCGGTTTCGGTAGTTGAATAGGCTGTAAGATAAACGGGATGTCACTGATACATATATTCCTTATCAAGTTGAATCATTTATCGATTTATTCAACGGAAACAGATCCAGCTCATTCTTTAGATGCGTTAGATAGTTTACATCAAGATAGTGGAACTAGACTTTCCTTCTCAAATGAAAGACTCAGATGTGTAGATGGTCTCAGATGGCTGAGAAAATGGAAATGATAATAGTGTAGTCGGTCAACATCGTAAACTGGCTGCTCTTGATTGGTTGCCACCCTAGAAAGTTTGTTACTTTTTCAAATTACTGAATAAATCATCAATTTCTGCTTTTATTTTCTTTATCTTGATTGTTGATTTTCCGTATAAATGCAGCTATTTAAAACATAAATTGATGCGGACATAAAGATGAGCATCTGAAAGCGGCCGTATTTTCACATAAAGATGAAAATACAAAAGAACAACATATTGCGGATATCCGGTAAAAGAAGATGCCTTTTTTTCCTTATACAGGCCCTATCGTCTCATCAAATATTTAAATACTATGAATGAGGGTTCCGTTAAAATGGCATATCGTCATACAATGCTTGGTCCTTGAAAACCTGTCTACGATGATAAATTCATGGATAGACAGTGTAGATAGACGTTCATCGTTGATGTATTATGGAAAACAGGCAACTTATCCTGTTGGTCCTTCAACTGGCTGATATACGGGACTTGTTATTCTTGACGCTTCCAGCTGGAATACTGATGATTACATTTTTCCACTATAAATACGAAATGAAAACGGTGGTACGTTTTAGTTCTTTTATATCAAATTTTGATCATTTTAATTCATATTTCAACTGTAATAAAAAAAAAAAAAAAAAAACTACGTAAAAACATTTGGGGACTGGCCAATTTGACAAAATTACAATGTTTATACGAATGTGAAAATTTACTTGAGCAAGCAAAAAACAAGGCCGGAAAAGATCTTAAAGGTACCGTTTCAAATATAGATTTTCACTTTCAACTCGGTGTCAAGCTCGTTGAGTTTCTATTGTTGTAAAGCTCACACTTCCGGTTCGTTTTTATCTCATTTCATTTTACTTTTCCACATAAAAATCCTTTTTCTAAGGACATTGGAATATCAACAAATGTCTATAGTCGGCAATGGAGAGACAAATTACTTTGTACTTTTTCCAAGTTTTATTTTGATCTTGTTTCGCAGCACAGTATTTTATTTTTATTCTGTTATATCTTCAGACTTTAGTAAATATCTTCCGGTTTGCGTATCAAACGGAAACATCTACCGCTCGACTCGTTACTTCTCCTCCAACAATTTCTTGAAAATTACGACAAAACGAATCAAAAATGCATATTAAACTTTCACAGCGAACCGAAAACAACATAAATGAGAATTGTACCTTATTGTATTATTATTAAAATATTACATAATTAATAATTATAAAATGTTGAAGTTGATTATATATATATATTGCAGCTTTGAAGCTATAAATGAAATAAAAAGTTGCTTATTGTCGTGTACAATAATATAAACAATAAAATGAGCGCAGTACAACATTACAAATTATTTTAAAATTACAACAGAAAATACAGGCTTAATTGAAGATATAATAAAAACGGGCCTAGCTTATTTCTGTTGTTAAATGAAGACAAATGCGTCCAGAGAGATTAGGTCCCTGTTCTAGGGTAACAGATAGGTACAAAAGGGGATAGTGAGCGAAATTCGATCACTGACGTGTGTGCATTTTGATTTTGGCTTAATCATTGGTAAAAAAATAATAAATAAAATATATGTAAATAATAACACGAAAATCAACAAAAACTTCGCATTTGAATTGTTAAATTGGCGCTTATAGTTGAATGCATTTGTTTCTTTGAAACTTTGATTCAAAATATTGTGAAACGATTGCAAGCCTGTCAGGAATAACTCAAGCGAATATGCTGACATCGAGGCAATATTCAGGACAGGCCAAACGGACTGTTCTTCATTTCAATATTTTCTGTTGTTGAACAGTCAATATTTCGATATTTAATAGTATTAGATTTATTTATGAGAATTGACATAGAAGGCCACAGTTTTCGCATTTCATATCAGCAATTCTTAGACTACTTTTGTTATTTCTGTCATCTTCTTTGATAGCCTAAATGTCTGTGAGTTGAAAAACTGCAAATTTGAAGAAGGCTATATCTATGAGAATCTACTTAGTCAATTAGGTTATTTAATTGGTTATAAGAATCATACGAGAGCCTTTTGATTCAGCAATTTGTCTGAGACAACTAAAAATTTCGCCTATTGACTAATAAAATGTGGAAATACGTGAGATTTGTGAGTGAAACTATAAAATAGAAAAATATAGTAGCAAAGCTGCCAAATTCCGGTACAAAAGATGCAAATATGAATGGAATAACTATTTTGTTTGTTCGGGAGCGTCGAACATTTTCCCATAAAAATTCATTTGCAACGTTACAAAAAAAACAACGATAAAAACAAACGAAAAAACATCAAAATCTTGGACAGTATCCAATTGCAAAATGTTGAGATTTACGACAAATTACAAAAATTAAGAAAGACCCCAATGTAAATCGTGACATGTTGGTTGAAAGGCTCAAAACATTGGCTAAGAACCCAAAATTCACCGAAACAAACAATAATTTTATAATTTATAGGACAATTCAACTGCAAAATCAAGATCAACAATAAAATATAGGTAAGTAGCTGAATATTTAAAAAAATTTAATAGAACAAAAAAAAAAAAATACCAACAAGATAAAAAGCTCTTGAAAATATTGAAGAACTTCTTTTAATTCTTAAGATTTTATAGATTGATTGTCTCACAAATGACAATATGTTCCGTTCTAGACTGACCCTATCCGGCTGATTGTCGGTCACGTGTGTTCCCACACTCACATTTCAGAAGATTGTGTGCGCTCGGTCTAAGGATCGTCGCAATATTTGCAGGAACAATTGTGTGATTCACAAAAATGACTAAAAAATGTGACATAATTTCATTGATATTAGAGTGCAATCCATTTCGAGAGTCACCTCCTAATATGATAAAGTCAGCCTATCAACAGTCGGAAGAGTGATTTGAATAATTTTTGAATCTACGGCCTATTCTGCTTTCTATACATAGATATATTTACGTTGAACTAGTAGTGAGCCATGGAAAATAAATCCCCTAAGACATATTCAAGGTTTCATTTGAACAATTGCTTATTATTTTCTGAAGCAGCCACCTGAGACATTCCATGAAGAATAGAGAAAGATACGTTATTGAAATATACAGTTATTGTTTCCTTATGTATTTTTGTAATGTCGATTCACCAATTTATAGTTCCAATATGTAGGTAGAGATAGTGATTGTCAAAACAATCCCTCGATTATCCTGAACTAGCGCACACCTGAGCCCTTTTCAATTATTTTCTATCCTTTATTCAACTCAATCATGCGCTAATTTGCTCGATTTATCGACAATAATCTTTATTCGATTATTTTTAGTTTTCTAGTTTGTTTCACCAATGTTCGTGACAATTTGCTATGGCTACCTATTTAATAGAATAGATTAATAAAAGTTGGGGAAATAATATGTTTAAGTTTAGACACAATTGTGTTTTATGTTGCGTTTTACGTTTCACACTACGGACATGTAATCCTTTGTAACGAGATTATCTCCACCCTACCCTTACCAAGTAATCGATCGTAACACATCAATTTCCAGATATACGATATATTGAGCTTCGTATCGTTCCAGATCTGGAACAGATCTCTTTCAACTAAATACTAGAAAGAGAACCAAAACTGGTAATAAAGAGAAAATAGTTTTTTTCCCTTTACAAATAAAAAATAAACGGATATGATGCAAGAAGGGTGAAAATATTTGAAAAAATCATTTCTTCTTCACCGCTTCAGGTAAGAGATTGCCGTTGTTAAAAATTACAACTCTGTTTATTTTCTTTTTTTGTCATTGTAACGTCATATCCGATACAGATTTTTAAAGAATGTGTGCTAGGAAACAATTTGTCTTCGTCATCGTCTAAGACTCAGGGCTGGATTAACTTTGATTTACACTCGTTTGCGTTTCAAGTTAAATACATCATTTATTTTCAGCTTTAATCCGTTGACAATTTTCCATACCGAAAAATTGAAATTCGACTGTTGATTGAAATTGCGTCCGATATTGATTACATTAATCGGTGAATCATCAGTCAACACAAGAAATATAAAATGAATAAATATTAACAGCATATTATCGGAAGTTGTATTTTTGTGATATGAATTACTTTTGTTTTTGTTGTTGTTGTTGTTGTTGTTGTTGTTGTTGTTGTTGTTGTTGTTATTGTAGTTGTGGTATCCAGAAATGCGGTATATGTACATATAAAGGTTGACATTCACATTTGACTCTTTTCACACCCCAAAGGATTCGTGAATCCGGGTGTTCGTCTTCAATGTTGGGAATTGAAATCTCACTAAGGTTATTCCATGAGCGCCGTTGACGTCTCATAAGGGATTTAGAATGGTTGTATGAGAACGGAATAAAAGCAGACTAGAAAATTTCACTTTTTTTTTCAAATAACAATCGATCGGAATTGTTCAGTAATAAACAATTTTCTTTTTGATGATAGAATAAAGAGATGCGATTTTTTTGCGCAATCGTTCAGTTTTTAACGCCAGGAATTTCTCTTGTTGCTCCATACATTAAAAACAGATGAGATTAATGTGTAAATTCTCTGGGAGAAATTCCCGCACAAGACCAATTAAGACATTATGCAAAATAACTGGGGTACATGCGTTAGGTAAGTTTTAGAATAGGGCAATGTTTATAGGAAGCACAGCTGTTGTCTCTCATCGTCCTAATGCAGTCCTCTTTCTAAAGCAGCTTAAAGCTTGTATTAACCGAACTCATGTATTATTCGAAAGCTCTTAAACGCGTAGGCGGCAACTCTTAAGAGCAGTTTGTGATTACATAGAACACATAAGAACCGTAATTGAAGATACATATATCGGCCTTAGTTTAATATAACTTCTATCCAGATAAACTATACATATAGTATAATTCGATTATAATCGAATTTCGTATATTTTAGAATAGGGATGATTATTTCAGTGTTTATCACTATTTTCAGATTGCTGTAATAATTCAGTAGTTTTCTGATCTTCAACGAAATAAGGGAAGAGAAGTCGCGTAGATTATCAATATATCCATTTCTGAGTTCACTTCCAAAAAACAATTAATGGAATTTGTCACGGTCGACCTATCAAAACTTTTTCCTCCAAACATCGCCTCAACAATTTCTGTTATTATTATTGCGAAATTAAACCGGAATTAATTCGATTCAAATAGTTGAAAAGTCTGTAAACAGGTGAGTTGCTTAACTATTTAGAAGTGCATCATCCTTCACAATTGATATGCTCATAGTGATCTGTGCAATTCTCATTTGTTTTCTATCTCTATTGTAGCCGCTCGGTTCTCGGCTAGGAATTAATGTAAATTGAAAATTTGATGGGAAGTAGTCCGTGAAAGCCAAACATTACCAGAAACGCTCCATTGTAAATGGACTTGAATGGTTTCAATTTAACTTTAACGGTAATGCATTGCACTAATTACACCGACACCAAACGATCTTATTTTATATTATTTTTTAACGACTCCCTGTTATGTTTCGTTCCCCAATTCGCCTATACATACATAGGTATACATATTTGTACACAGTTTATGCATGTAGAGAAAAGTGCCGCTAGCGCCCCCTACAAATTATTAGCAATTTTACCGTTGAATATATAATGTAATATGTAGGAGAGTGCTGTTAAAAATAACGAGCTTTCTCTTCAACACAAGCAAAAAAAGACTAGGAAACGAAAATCTAGTTTAATATAAAATAGAATGAACTGAACACAACACAAAAAGAATGAAGAATATACCTGATGTAGCCTTATCAGTGGAGCCGCAACATCATAAAACCTCACCGACCCGTTATCCATCTCTCTAAAGTACATTTATTATTCATAGAAATACGATTGGTATAAAGTTTCACTGATAACAAGCAAGTTTTCGTTGATATTCTATATGTATTCCGGTTTTAATAAATATTACCTAAATCGGTATGGAACAGGTCCCATATCCTTCAGCCATCCGGGACGGAGATGCCACCTCCGGCAGGATATAATTCAAAATTATTCAATAATACTGGGAATCTATCGGAGCTTCTCTCAATTTTCTGGTATTAAATAGAAATTATGGTACCACTCTTGCTAATAAAAACCGAATTTGTTAAAGAGAGTGTGTGTGCCGCTTTTTTTTTTGTTGTTGTTTTTGTCTAGTTGGAAAAATTCATCAACAACTCTCTTTGAAGCTCAATTTGCTTAATGAATTTTTCATTTTAACATCCAAGTACAAGTGACACTTTATGTGAAAATACACTTTATAATTCTATAAAGTTAGGCAATAGGAGGCGAAATTGAAAAATAATTATATGCCGTTTCGGCGACAATTATAGCAATAGTGCAATATTAAAATATTTTAATATAACGGTCAGGTGTTTACTAAATGAAAATCTACATTATAAATTTTTATGTATACGACCCTCGTCTTAACTTCACTATGTAAATTAGGGCACCTTCAGTCATGTTTTTATTATAGGTAGATATCAGCATCTCTTCAAGCTATTTAGAATTTATATGCGAAATTTTATAATACCTACACACATAAAACTGTTTAAATTAACTCGTATAAAAGTCAAAGAAAACTTGACGGAATTGTTCCACTATCAATATCTTCAATAATGCGAATTGTTTTATTTTGATTTTATCGAGATATTTGTATTAATTATGGTTTAGTGATTTTAGGGGAGTTTTCTTTTGTGATTGTGTCCGATTCTCGAATATTCCAAGAATTGTTAGAGTACTATTAGGTGTATGTATGTGTTGTGCGTGTGTATATGTGTGCGTGTGTATGTGTGTGTGTGTGTGTGTGTGTGTGTGTGTGTGTGATTTACGAGCGAGTTATATTTAGCAATTTCCATCCGGACCAACAAACACGCGCGCGATTCGCCAATATATTTCAACGAACTGAAACCGAGAAGTCCTATTAAGGGAAAGTTTTTGAGGATTGATTCGTGTATCCAATGCCGACTATTCGGAGTGCAGTCGTTTAGAAAAGACTGGAATACCATAAATTTTTCGATAGTTTGTTAGTAGTCCAAGTATCAAAACATAATAATAAATTTCGTTAATTATCCGTTTCAATAATAATCGATGGAATTTTTGTTTTAATTGTTATGTTATCAGTTAGTCAGGGAATAACGAACGTTTCGAAGGACCAAAGGGCGCCATATGCAAGTGTCAGTATATACCGGTTATAAGGATAACGTTTCGAGAGTGAGGAAGGATATTAATCAGAAAACTTACCGCATTGACAGCTGTCATGTCTTTGGGTGCGGGCTCAGACTCTGCTAGACTGTCGTTCTGGAATAAATGATTGAATTAACTATTTATCACGTACAACATAGATAAGAACAAATGCGAAAATAATTAGATAAATATCACTATCTATCTATCAATGTGTGCATTTTTAGTATGAGAAACCCATATAAATATGTAGTTTAGGTCGGGAGAAAATTGGAAGCTGTCATTTTAACCTCTAGTGAGTTTAGTTTTGAGCAAGTTTCACTGAGGTTTATCTTCTGTTAGATACAACTT
>JAZBGZ010000006.1:188278-211471 GCA_037414795.1 Stenodera caucasica
ATTATTATTAATAATATCATAATCCTTTTTCTTCGCCGTTCATCTCTCATTTTCACAATCATCAATTATATGTATATTAAATGACTTTGAAACTATCACAGAAATTTCTATGATTGTAAAGAAACTTAAACTACAATGTTGATTTTCTAAATGTTAAATTTAGTTAGATACATCCCAAATGTGAATGTATTTGAATTGTAACAAATTCAACACAGAGTACTAATCAAGGACCCGTGTATTTAAATTAAATCTACGTTCGTAATTAACCTGTTTCACAATTTTGAATAGGTTTAGTTTGAAACAAATTTAGATGAATTTCTTCTAGTTGATGTGATGCAAATTGGAAAAAAAACTTATTTATAATAATTAATACTAAAACATAATTAATAATTATAAATAAGTAGTTGGATGTGATTTTTGCTTTTCTAGAATATGGTAGCCATATTTGAAGTCCAACTTCAGGTAGCCGCAATATCATAATTATAGAACTTTCTGTTTCAATATTAGGTACAACATGACAGGATTTCAATTCTATGTCATATTAACGGTTTAGTTATTGACGCTCATATCTGGTTCTGGTATAACCAATGAATATTAATTCAATTTCTTTTTCTTGTTGAAAAACAAATTCATGATAAATCTAAACAGTAACAAAAAAACAATGATATCACTGGAATTCTAATCAAACGAAGTTTTTTCTTGTACGACTAGCAGCTTTTGATGAGTCACTTCAAAGTAATTTGCCATTGGGCAAAAACTGTATCAAAATGCACAGGTTCTTTTATTGGAGCTTTTGTTCGTGTTTAATTATAGAGTCATAATTGGATTATTTGTTTGCTTTGAAAATTGAGGGATGATGGACAAAAATAGACCTATGACTATCTAATCTCAACATTCCTCCCAAAACTGAGAGACTCAACAAATCTAAAAGTGATTGTGAAAACTGAGGAGCGAGAATTGCCTAAAATGTAGGCAGACCTTGAATCCCTAAAAAATCTTTATTCTCGATTAAAAACTGAGCTGATGCCCGTTCTCTTCACTCGTAGTTAAGTTAAGTGCTTGGGATAGATAAATGGTTGGCAGGTAGTCGGCGGATAAAGTTATTCCTGGTCTAAAATTTTGTTGGTTCATGTGATTCACAGGAAGTTCCATAAAAATTATCCAATTCCTCTGCAAAATTCTTTCAGAAAATTTTCAAAACTTTTTTCTCAATCTTTATTCTTTAATTGTGAAGTTTTAAAATGTGCCGGCCTGAAAACTACTGATTTATTCAGAGATTATCATAAACCAATACAAATCATCTCTGTGTAAATAATTATCAATTTTTCGCTATATACTCACATCTGATTGTTTTTCGAACAAACATTAAAAAATAGAAATGGAACTCTTTGTCTTATAAGACAATGGTTTTGTATTATTATCAGTTGAATTTATTTAACAATCATCCGCTCGTACTGTAAAAACAGCATAAAAAACATTTATGCGGTAACTTGAAATGTTAGCTGAGCCCAAACACATTGAATCAAGAAAAACAAAAAGGGTTGGGAATTTAACGCGGCCAAGTCACCGACTTTGAAGCCAACAAAAGAAATTAAATTAAATTACAAAAGATTTCAGTAATGTCAAAAATAAAAAAATAGCAATGGTTCTAGATAAAGTCGCCTACAACTGGATAAACGAGATCTGGACAAATAGTCAAATTTCTATTATGTTGCTCGATTGTTTTTTAATGAATGAATAACAAATTGATTAGTGAAAAAGCCACTCCGACCACGACGATCAATTGAAGGATTGTCAGTTAACTTAAAGTACTTTGCATTGTAAATTAAGAGTGATAACGTGTCGAGTATCCTTATTAAGGACGAATTAAGAGTCGATAATAACAACACTTTTCGACACAAGCGCTAAAATTGAAAACAAAAGATGAAAAACAACAGCGAATTCGTTTAGATACAAGGACAAATGAGTGTCGATGAGATGGATGAAGTAGTCGTGATAAAATTGATATTTCAAAGAGTGTTGTAGGTCTTATAAACGGATTGAGCTGTGGTCGCTACGCAACCGAAATCTACTGATAAAGGTGTCCTTAAACACAAGCTGATAATAAAAAAAGAGAAAAAAACAAAAAAAAAGCTCTTATAATATAAATGCAAACATTATCGAAAGAATCCAATCTGTTCTAATAACAATAGTCAATTCTTCTCAAGATATAATAAAAACGTTGCGTCAATAATTTTTCAATATAGTAGACAGAACAATGATCGTTATCTGAAAGAAAACTAATTAATTTCTGGAAGGAATCGTTATCGTTTCGAGCATTAAATCAAAGCCGGTCTTGGTTTTCACCTAGTTCTTGGTTTTTCCGAACTGGGTACGGGTTGATGCTTTAAGCCCACCCAGCAATCCACCACCTGAACTAGAAGAGGGACCCAACCTATTGAGTATACGGTGGGATTGGGAAAGCTGTCGCCTTAGAAATAAATCGACCTTTGGGAAAAGCTGGAGTCTCGTTTCTTTATTCGATAAGCGTACTTGAAAATCTACTTGCGTTGCATGCCAAATATTATTCGATGTCTGTTGACGTGCCGCTTTATCTTTAACTTGAAACTTGTAGTTTTTTCAGACGAAACACTCATTTTACTTTAATACCTACGTTAGGTAATTGTTAGATACAATTAAAATAAGTGAACTTGACGCTTGAATTGTTTCAAACAAAAAAAAAAAATTTATACAACACTTCTTAAGTGTACATATAGTTTATGTAATAAAATTTTGAGTCGTCCTTGAAAGCCCACGTGTCAGTTTTAAAGTAGCAAATTTGCTGAAAGATCTTTCAATCAAAAATCAATCAAAATTTCGATTGAATTGATATTTATTAACAACAGAAACGATTGGGATCCAGTTCAATTATTGTGGTAGGAATTAATTGATTTCAATAGAGGAGGCAGGCATTTGGACTATTGAATGGAAAAATGCGACTTGAGGAGAATTTGGAATGAAGTCACAGGATAATAATAAAAAGATTGGGGCAAGGTTGGCTGTTTTTCGTAAATACAGCGTTAAGGTACTCTCTCACTAATACTTACTAGCCACCTAATCATAGATTTGAATCGTTTTCGAGTCAGTAATCACATTCTACGTTCTCATTTCATATAACGAACGAAAAATAAATAAATAATGAATAGATTTATCCGATTCGTTCACATAACAAAAAGACACTAAGAAATATTTATAACACAAACTACACACAATAATAAAAACAACATTAGACAGTTGTTATATGAAGAAATTGAAGCGATGTTTATTTTAGACGCGTCCATTTGCATCAACTTATTCATTTCAACTGTATGTCTGTTGTAGAAAGATGGACGTCGCGACGCAACTGTACAACCATAACGCCTACTTAAATTTAAACTGAAATATTTTACAAAAAGTTTTATACCTATTTATATTTTTATCAATTAATTAGTCAGTGTATTGTTATTAATCGAAAAAAATTATAATTGTTGAAAATATTTTAATGAATATACTATGTATGTAGGTAGATATCTATGTTGCTTTATTTTTATGTAATTATCGAGAGAAAATGACAATATCGAGCTGTGATTGGTTGACAACAACAAATGGACGTGAATCGTATACATATAGTTACATAGAATTTAAAGATTTAACGATTGCGGCGCTAGTAAATCAATAAATTTTACATTAGTCATATGCTTTTCAGTTTTATTTCTTCCTGTAAGTTTTTTCAAGAAAATCTGAAGCATTTATATAGATTCTGGTCTATTTTTCCACAATAACAACAACAAGAAGAAGAGAAATCTATTTGATATTTGTAAAAATTCATCAAAAATTTTGAAAATAAAGACGAGGGTTTGCCTGTAGTGACTATTTTAAAATAAGAAAATTTCATAACGAAAATAAAAGTATCAACAGTCAAGGTTCACATTCCTGTTATTATTACATATAAGTTTCCATCTTCTACGTCACCACAACTATTTAATATATTTAGTAATTTAATTTTAGAATAGTGCGAAATTGTCGAAATAAACTATATTATTGAATAATACGTATAATACATACATATGTATAATAGGAGTACTAGTTCACTTTTGAATTGGAAGAAAATAGGTTGAATATAAAATGGTTTACATTTTGATAATATTGTCCGGTAAATAAATTTGTTCAATGGCAATTATCTTTGTTGACCTGTTACCTACTATTTTCCTGTAATAATTGCCAATATTTTACGAAAACATAATAATAGAGCAAAGAGCCAAGTTTTCCACGACGACAAGGTCATCATTTTCAGCATGCAAATGATCAAAATTACGATAATGATAAATTTTATACATATGTATATGTATAATAATAATAATGATAATAGTACATCGAGCCAGTGGTTGTCAAACTATTCTACTGAATTAAAAATTTTCGACGACCTCCATAGTTAATATAAATTACATTTTATAAAATCTGAAGGGAGAAAATTTTGAGAAAGATGGCCCAAGTCATTTACAACAATAACACGAAAAATTGACTTTTGAAAACAATTCACTAAAATATAAGATATTTAGATGGAAGCAATTCTCTCAGAAAATTGTTGATTAGAGTAGAAGTTTTTGTAGAAGATCTTGAAATTGTCACTGATTATCGAAAATTTTGAGAGGAGCTAAAGTTCGACAATCACTCCCGGAAATTCAACAATAAAATAGTGTGATAATTTATTGAGGGCGGGAGCAACTTTTAAAATTTGCTTGTTTAAATAAATAGAATATGGAATGTTTCTAGATACGATGTGATCCGTTTTTTATCAGTTTACAAGATTTTGCTATATAGGCAAAGATGAATAATGAATGGTAGTTTCTAAAGGATGATGATGGTTTCTATAAGGAAGAACCAATGAAATTTGCAACGTGTAGTCGATGATGTCGGTGATTGAACATTCCTCCTGCGATTTCAGAAAACATATCGAAATTGCATTTGTGCTTGTTTCTCAACAATACTGAAACTTCAGTTTTCACTAGGAAATCTTTAATAAATAAAGAATGTATTACAATATATTATTGTTTGTGAATGTTCCATAAACAGGTGCACATTTATGTAAACTTTACGATAAATTAATGTAAATACTAAGCTTATACATAGGTATTATGTATGTACATACATACATATTCTTATATGTATGTATATGTATACCATATTCTCTTGAATAAGCTTGAAATTGGAATTGATTATAGAGATGAAGACACGCCAGATGTACAGTTTTTGTATATGTACCATATACATACATAATATGTATACGAAAGATATTGGCCAATAAATGTGAGACTGAACATAAAAACGTAGGTAATAACAAATTTGCAATTCAAAATTTGAAAATAGAATGGAAAGACAATATAATACGTACATATGGTACCAAATATAAATTCCACACTAAGCCGACAATTTTTACATATTCTTAACACTTCAACAACGATCTATCTAGTTGTATTTTAAGTTGGAAAAACTTCGAAAGTACAATTCCGAAAGTTTTCAAACGAAAATCTCGAATTTATCCCGAACGAAAACAGCAATAACTCATCTAGATTTGTATTCTAACAAAATTAAGTTCCAATTCATCCCTACTAGTTGACGAGTGTTTTAGAAAAAAGGAGAAAACAAAAACAGTAAAGTTTTGTGCCTTTAATCTTAATCTGACGAATACGATTGGATTAAAGTAACTGTACAAAATATCCCATAAGTAGGAAACTTTTCATAGCATAAAAACTAAAGTTTTATTAGAAAATAATAATGAAAAAATTCTAATGGGTTTTTCATTGATTTTCCTCAAAGAATGATTGTGTGAGTTATTCAATAATAACATTTGCAGAATTAATTTTTAATTGTAATTTTGTCCATTAAATTACGTCTACCGATTTCTCATTAACTATATCGAATCGGTCTCAATAGAAAATATCCAATCACTGTTTTTTGAAAAAGTATGGTTTGATAAATTAGATGTTTGCGTGTTGGATAATTCACGGTATACTATGTTGGTAGTCATAAAATATAATTACACGCCTGATGCACACTTTCCTATTTGATAAATAATAAATGATCAATCAATATTCATCGTTTGTTTATCACAAGTTTGTATTGATTTGATATGTAGTTATATTTTGTTTTATATTCATTTGTTAGATTTAAAAACGTTGAACATCGAAACCACGATAAAATTTGAAGAGGCGAAAACCGAACAAACCAATCGCTAATTAGCACAACAGTTGATGAGAATAATTTGAATTGCCAGCGCAAATTTCATTGATAGTTTGTTTTATTCTATTGGACCAATTGTAAATCAAAAAAAAAAAACAAAAAGAAAACACAACCGAGGTTCTATTATCTGATATCTCATAAGCGAACTAAGACTGAATGAAAAATTATATTTGGAGATTCTTAGAAGTACAGGACCGGTTCCGAACTACAATACATCTTGACCTAAGATTGAATCATCGTATCCACTTTGAAGATCGGATCATCATCATCATCAAATTTGCAATTTTACTAAAGCTCTGACGGTTTAAACACTTTCGATCAATATTTTATGACATTTTAAGAATTTTCGTATTTTAAGACATAATCTTCTCAAGTTACCACAATTCCTTCTTTGATTCCAAGTATTGCAGTTTTTTTTCACTGAAAATCAACACAAGAATATCTGAAAAATTTATGTTATGTTTGGAATTTCTCGTTGAATTTTTACAAATTTTGGCAGAACTTGATGAGAATAGTCTAACATTTTGACCATAATAGAACTGTTTAACATTAAATTATTTGTGTAGTTTTGACAAGGCTCCCATATTTTCCAGAAAAGTTCTAATGGTTTTTGACAAAACTCATCAATTCTAAAAATTGATTTTTTCCACCTTTCGCGAAAATGTCGATCGATCTACTAATTTTTCATAAGAATTACAATGCAATTCACAAAACTTCCAATTTGAAAGTTCTCGAGACAGTTGTCTATTCATTGAAATTTTTATACCAAATATCCTTGAAATTCGTCAAAATTTTCTTTTATTATACTTAAAGAAATTTTGGCACAAATTCTCTACGTTCACACTCAATCTACCATTATTTTTCGTTTTCGAAATAAAAACAACAGGAGATTTATAAATGTCAAAATTTTCACGAAACTAATTAATCCGACAATCACCGCATCATCAAATTCACTCCACCAAATTTTCCGTTTCCCATTATTATGTTTCCATTTTTGATATTGACAATAAAAAAAAAGAGATTCTTGTTAGGTTTTTTTGTTTTTTGTGAAAGCCTTTCTTTAGAAATGATCCTAACGGCTTCAAATTACTAGCAAGAAGCTTTGGAGATTTTATTTTTAAAAGAAGATTAGGTGCCAAGACATTCTTCAGTACATTTAATTATAACTTAACACAATGAAACGTCAAATGTGTTTTTGTTTAGTAGGTCGCTATAATTATTCATTTGAATTTATTGTTCGGAATTATTGAAATGATAATCATTTTCAAATTTCTATTGTCTTGATAGAAATTCCATAATAACTACAATAAGTTAATAACAGACGCTATATTTATTGTTTATACATAGATAGAGTAGTCAATAATAATGGGAGGGTATGATTCTTTAATTGTTAGACATTGAGTAGCTTTTATTTACTAGATATTGGTGTTGATGCCAATAATCCGCCCACGGTTCTATTGAATGATTTTAAAATAGATACTTTGACCGACTTTTATAGACTCTGTTATAGATACAAACATACATATTATAATCTCTAACTAATATTTAGTTTGATGAAAACATCATAATAATGGAAAAAAAAAAGAAAATATCAATTAATATTATATTATACATATGTATAGTAGATAGCTAGTTACCTATATGTATACATTCATAAAAAAAAAAACAACGGGAAAATTCTTTATAGGTACCTATCTATACATAATATGTATGTATCTACCTATGTACGAGTAAGTATACCTACATATCCTACACCTATGTAGATTTTTACTTGTAGTATCTAGAAAAATGTGGGTAGGTACAACGTTAAGTTATCATAGAAGCATTATTATAATAATGATGATGGTGACGATGTTTGATCTTTCTTTTTAATATATGTATACATCTAGTAGACCCTTTCAGTTTACATCAATGTTGAGATATATGTATACCTATTTCGTTTAATGAGAACAAAGTTTCAACACAACAAACAAAACCTTAAAGGATGCATTACCGTCTCGTTTTCCTTCTACTTAACATCACCAAATGCCTAATGGCGGAATCAAACAACTATCGGAAAAAAACAACCGTAACATCTGTTGATCATCAATTCGATACATACATTATTATTCATATAGGTATTGTGAATTCCAATTATACCTACAACTTAAGTACATAGGTAAGTAGGTATATCGAAATAATTTAAATAAATTCGTGGATTTTATGATTATTTTGTGTTGTGGGAAATGGCCGAGACGCCGCCACGACTGAAAAACATGACGATTACAATTTTATTGGTTTTATTTTGAGATACCGTCGTCGGTATCACCTGTCCGTTAATGTCAACTGAGTGTTGGCTACGATTGCCTAATTTTATACGTCGGCGTCTCCTTCAAATGACCGAAAGTTAGACGAGAAACGTCGCCGTTATTATCTTGTTTTATCTTACATTTAAGCTATTTCACGATAATATCCACAAAAAATAATAATACAAAAACAATGTTATTTCCTGTTTGGGATTCTTCAACTTTGGATGATGGATAAAAAGGGGAATATTGAGCTATTTATACCTAATATATGTAGTATAATAATACAATAATGAATTGTACGATCCATTAGTTCATTACGCAGTCGCCATTATTATATTATAAAAGGATTTAAAGGGGGTGACAGTAATTTAGATGATGATCCAATGGAGGACCTCTATCTAAATGATACAGTTGTGAGAATAGTCGAAAATACTATCATCGAGGCTTTAACGAAAGTATCATTACACTATTGCTATTTATAGCGAGATTACAGTTTAGATGGTATGACACTCTAGCTTCCTGTAATGGACATTCTCTAATTATGATATCCCATAAATTATTGTGCTCGTTATCTATGAAACAATTGTTATTGAATTCAATTCGATCAAGCAACTATAAATCACCTAGGTCTGAATCTTTTGAACAACAATCGAGCAATATAATCTGGCAACAAACAACCTACTTTATCACGAAAATGAACGTTGTAAAGTTTGCCAAAAATTCCATAGTTACACATCGGATAACCTTGTGTGGAATGACTCAGTGAAACTGTCTTATGCCAAATAGACACGTGTATTCCATCTCGAATCGCACTTTTAATTATTTATTTAATGTTCCGGTTTGCGCAATATTGATGCATTTCGATGGGAAAATAATGTTTGATTATTTCGAAATTCAACATGTGCCAGTTATCCAGCCAATGTCAAGAATTCCAACTCGTTCCTATCATCAAATAATAAATTGGTTACTTTGTTTTTTGTTTTTTTTTTTGACCGACACTATTCGAAAGTCCCATCATGAGTCCTGCATTCTGTCCAGCACGGCCCAACGCTTCGATGACATTCATGTTTGTCTTTTTCCCCAATCCTATACACCACACATGGTAGTTGTTTTATTCCATTTTACACTAAATTACGTTATAAATCATCGCAGAAGTAACTTTTCTTGCAAATAAAATGGGAAAATGTCTCCGAGTTTTTCGATTCAAATTGCCTTCCTTGGACTACTTGAAATAATACGGAGAAACTGTGGAAATTGTACCAAGTTATAACGTTAGTGTCATGTCCTAGAGGCAATAAATCAAAAACGAAAAGAATGGTTCTGTTTGAAATACAAAATTCTAATAAGTCCAGACACGGGCGAATATCCAGTCCTTTTCAGATTAGAGCTAAGTTGGACTTGTGCCATAATTCGTCTCACTCTATTAAATCATGACTTCGTTTAATGTTTTAACATTTAGAGAACTTATTTTCTTATTTTCGTCAGGTAGGTACGATTTATTGTTATCGCACACACTAATTTTTTGGTTACATTCGTTGAGAATTTACAGTCGTGTTTACAACTAGGAAATACATATTAACGTCATTTCGCGAATCGCGAACCGAGCCATTGTTACATTTAATTGAACTCTTCGAGTGAGTCAGGAAAAATTATTAATTGGGACAAAATAAGTAAATGAAAACAAACGAAGAAAAAAACCAAAAACAAAACGCTTAGGTAATGAATCGTTGTAATTATCAGCTCGCTTCCTATCTCGGATCGGATTTTAATTAAAAATTCGTTCAGATCAAAGATCCTCAACAAACTCACCGGAATCAATATAAAAAAATTCGATTATTAATAGTGGCGACAACTATACAGCCATAATTTAAATATTTGATTTGAATCTGTACATGTGTTTGTTAATACAGAAGGCAATTAACTCAACTTCCTAAACACATTTCCATTAAACTACATCCTGAGAAAAAATTGATTAACCTTGTCGATATATCTTCTAACAAAGCAACTTTTCGAAACTTATTGTATTCGAAGTATACCTTAATTAAAACTATATTTATCTCATTAAATCCAGAAATTGATCTTTGATGATTAGTTTCGCACAAGTTTTATTTACAATATATGTATGTATAGGGATTCTCTATTCTTATACACTCAATCATTCGAGCTGGCTTGAAATTTTTATTTATTCCAATACCGAAAATTCCAACTATTTATTACAAATATTTACCTTGAAGAATTGAGCTCTCAAAGTAGTATTTAGATTATACCGAAGCCACTTATACCCTATCGAAAAAAAAAACGACTGATGTAAATTTTTTTATGGAGCGTCACTTATGACAGCCCGAAATAAATCAAATATTTTTGGCGTGTGTTTTTGACATTGGCTCGAGTTGCATTTTCATAATTATGATGTCATATCAACTATTACAACCTTTTTAAAACCATTTACATCAGTTACAAAAATATTGGTTACTTTTTCGTTTTATTTTGAATGAATATGTTAATGTTCAACAAGTTCTCAGTTTTTTCCGCATTTTAAACCAATGATTTTTCGCCATAGAATCTTTTAATTCACATTAAAAGAACTATTAAATGTACGAACAGGTTTAGTTTTATTAAATTGAGGTACCTATTTTATTCAAATTTCATGTATTGTATTATTGCTTCGGTTCAATAATATGTTGTTCTATACGTTTAATTTTGGCTTTGGTCATAATTTTCTACTTTAACTGCACAATGACCCTTTGTGTTATGTTGTGTTGTTGGAATTATTTGAAATAGAAATATACTGTTGAGTTGTAAGAAAATTGCAAATTCTTCGCTCAATAGACGTTTATTTGAATAATGCTTGTATCAGCAGCTCTCAACTAGTTTATTTAAAGCTACTGAGAAATATTGGTTCTCAAAAGAATTAGCATTAGTTTACTCCAATAACGGTTTCTAGACTACATCGATCATGTTGAATTATTTTTGCGTTTAGTTGAAGAAGTTGGGAATTTTGATGGAAAACATCAAGTTCAATAATTTTCCAACGAGCTTTAAACTAAACGACTTGAAAAATTTCTATCCGATAATATGAAATGGTAAAAATATTATCAAAAGTTGATGAAAAGAATATAACTCCATCTGAAATACTCCAAAAATTTTTCCCTTATTTTTTTTCTAGTTTGGCTTGCAACCCGAACAAAATAATTGTCTGAAAATGATTCTAAGGTCCAAAATTTATAGAATATTTATATTTATTTAGAGAGCAAAGGAATGTTTGAGAGATTTCTTTAAAGCCTCTCGATCAAACTGAACTCGTTCATTTTCAATGTTATTCTATCAATTATTATTATTGGAACAAAAACTTAATTATTCTAGTGGATTTGAAAATTGATAGGTTTTTCACATTTTCATAAGTTTTCTGGAAATTGACTTTTGCATCAAAATTACAATACTTTATAAGGCCAAGCAAGAACTCTTCCGACTTCCCAGCAATCTCAAAGTTAAAGGGGACATAGATCTTTGGCTTTTACTCAAAATTAGACAGCAAAATTGCATTTTGTTTCTCTAGAAAGGCTTCAAGAGTTACAACTGACAGATTATCACCTAAGAAAATGTGACCTAAAGGCACAAGTTAGTTCAACTTTCTAAAGAATATCTTGTTTCTCAAAATGTCTATCAAAGTGCACTAGAAAGATAGTTGAGAGGCACTGATTTGCATAAACGGCCAATCTAAGAGTCAACCCTTTACTGATCGTTTTCTCTATTGAAAAATTTCATGTTTTTGGTACAATGATAGTAAAATTCAAGTGTATACAAGTGCACTTATTTTTGTAGTTCTCCAACCATTTCATTTGAACTTTTGTATAATTAGAGTTGTGTACTTTCTATTGATGTTTACGAAATTTTTATATACATATAAACATCTACATCTCTACAATCTGTTGTTGTGAACAATTCCATACCGAAATAACCGAAGCACCTGCTGCCATTGTCTATGTCCTAATGCTATCTCCCTTCAATTATTGGAGCAATAGAACGAGTAGAGGATTACAATTCGAGCATATAGTAGACGATTGAATTATGAAATGCTGGTTCGTAAAGTCTGTTGTCAATTAAAATCCAACAAGAAAGACTCAATTCCGAAATTGTGCCAGGAAAAAAGACTATTCGCTCTACTAAACATTATTAATAGGAAAGATTAGATTGTCTGGCAGGGAAAATTTCAATAGACAAATTATTATGGAACGATGGTCAGTCTTATAATATTTGCATCATAATCTTAACCAGACTAATGGAAACAAACATTGCGAAATGGACCAAAGACGGAGAAAGAGAGAGAGGGAGAGAGAGAGAGAGAGAATATTTGGCATCGGTCTGTAAAAATTCCATTTGAAAAACACGAACAGATGAGACACGACTAGCGAGTGCATTCCAAATTAATTTCGAAATGAATCGTCAATAAAATTATGGCATACTTATTCAAATTCACTCTTTTCGTTTCAATTTAGAAAAATACCTACACACGCACAAGAAAATCAGCGATATATTAAAATTCAAATTGTGTAAAATAAACGAAAATTCTACGATTTTTCATGTGCTTGATTCAATACGAAAGTTAACAGACGGAATTAACAATGAAAAGAAATTGCGAGAAGTTAGATTAGCTTCTTTGAATTTGATATTCAGGACGCGAAATGGACGGGCAAAGGCCATTCAAGATAGCCGAAAATATACAATAATAAAAAGGTCCCTTATTTACCTAGGAAATGGTGTCAGTCCTATTCGAATTTCAAAACTGTGAAATGTTATTTCTAGTCCAATTTTGTTCTTATATTGTACGGTAATAGTCCATAGGGTCGATGACATTCAGTATATTCCTATTTTTATTACGTTGGTGAACGTGCGACGACTGATTCCACTGAAATACAAGCTTTCTATTCGAATAACTATTAGTAGAGACGACCATTGCAACTAGATCGTTCACCATTAGAAAAAAAAATCGGATCATTTTAAATCTTACATAAAATACAATCCAATAAAAGTTTGCTATAATTCTTGCGAAATCGTTCGGTTCAATAGAGACGAGTAAACACATTTACCCTAGCATTTTTTTGTGATTTTCCTATTCGATTTTTCCCCATCATCAACACATTTGCCTTTGGAACAAAGCCAACAGTACTTTTATCGGGTTTTGTCGGACAAAACGGATTTGGCTCAAAGAAATAATAATTAAATAGAGGGTAATTTGCACGAGATTTTTTTCTAGTCAATTTGCTTTGAAATTGATATATTGCAGTAGGTACCTATACATACATATAGATACTTTGAATTATTACAATTATTTTGAATGACTGCCTTAATTATCGAGTTCTCAACTATTCAAGATGATGAATGATGTTATTTCTCAATTTCGAGCGTAAAGGGCGAGATCATTTATAATTTTGAATAAATATATGTATATCAAGTATATCTATCTATATTTGGAGAATTGAAGAATTGATGATCTAAGAAAAAGTGTCATTCTCTTGATATTTTATAATTGAGTCGCTCCTGTGTTGAATTTTTTTATTAAGTATACTTAGTCGGGAAAAATTGAAAATCTCTCGATGTTTTACGACCGAGTCCGCCTTTTCTAACAATAGTCGACAGTGAATTCACAAAAATTGTTTTGTTTCAAAACGTCAAGTTTCGATTAAACTGCACGTCTATAAAAGTCCATATTATCCTCAGATGTTTACGTAATAGTCGTAAAATTTAATGGAGCGCATCATATGTGCAGCAAATCATATGCAACTTTTCCCATAACTGAAACTTTGTTGTGAATAATTTTCCCGAAAATAGATTTCCAGTTTAATTTCTATTCGTAAAATAAATATTTCATGATTGAAACGTGGGGCGCGTTCGAGCTCATCACCACAAATTGATTCCGGTCAAAACGTAGTGAACTAATTGGAGGCGTGCGCGATTAGGAAACTTGTATGTCTTCGATTGATCTCAAATTGTACGCTTTGAGAAATCCCATTTCTCCTACACTCGGCCCTTTCGACCCTTTGTTCTGATCTTGACCAAGTTCTTTGAATGAAAAACGAACGAATCTGCTCTATCTTTAGACCGTAATTAAAATAAGGTGAACAAAAATCGATAATTTGATTTGAGAATATGTATTTACTTATGTAAAATTTGAAAATTCCAAATTCCAGATTGTCTAGTCTTTTTCCAGTCTTGATTAATAGATTTTTGTCAAAACTTTCTGCTTTCTGTATAATTAAAGATGCATTAAGTTGGCCCGAAATAACAAAATTGACAGCGGATCTAACACATGCTGGAAAAATATTGTTTCTTTTCTGGATCTTGTGTTGAAAAATTTTTGACCTATTTATTCATGATTAAAAGTTTAAAACAAACGAATTGTAAAATATTTATGCTAGATCACGGCCGATTACCAGAAGCAATTTCTATTTTCGTCTAATGTTTATTTTGTTTTACTGTATTCCATTTTATCTGTTTTTGGTTTGTACATTTGAAATTTCATAAATATTGACGTAAGGAATCCGTCCAAATCCGTCAAAACTTTTCCAAGTGAGTCGACGTCAAATATTTAGCCAAACTTCAAGTTTTGAATTAACGAGAAAAATTCATTAAGTATTCTCACAACAATCGAAGTTGTTTTCGAATTTTCGACGAGTAAACTCGATCTAATGTTCAACAGATCATCATTTTGAGATGTTTGCGAATTGGAAACAAAATATTGTTGATTAAATTTCGATAGAGTTTTTTATAAGCAAATTAATTATTCGCAAATAACAATCAACATCAATCGACATTTTCGAAATTCCTCATCCATTTCGACCCTGTAGATTTGAAATTCTCAGCTGTTCATCCACTGTAACATCGTGGCTAGAACTTTATAGTCTTTGTGAGAATTTTAACCAGCTCACATCCTGGTCCAGTCCATATGCAGGATCTGTTGATTTGAATTATTCATGGTCTAACCATCTCGCAACCTGATCGTTGTGAAATATTTCCTTCAAACAAAAAAGCATTTTATCGTGTAACACTGCCACCTATGGCCAAAAACGACTTTTATTCAACATAAAAACTTTCAAGTAGTTATTAATTTGAATTTGAAACAAACATAATTTTGAATTATTCAATTGGGAATAGAGATAGATAGAGAGAGAGAGAGTGCATCAAAGACAGAATATTAATGGAAATTAAAAAAAATTGATTGCAAGCTCATAAATTAACAATCCACTCAATTCCAGAACTAGAACTTGAAGATATTTTTATGCTCTGAGAGAATCGTTGCGCGTATCTAACGGTGATTAAAAACTTTTCGCCAAGGAAGAATCCAACGTTCAATGCACACACGAGCACCAGTAGCCGTAATCAAAAACCTTTTAACGATAATTATTTTAATATGGATGGAGAAATGTGAAAGAAGAGTTTTAATTCGAAAAGTTTCAAATCTTTTCGGCTTCAGATTTCGCCTAGTTCCAAGACAATGAATCTCCAACAAAGTCGATTAAACGGAAAAAATTAAATGGAGAAAGAAATTGAAATAACTGAAGGCAATGCGAGATACAAAATAACAATAAGTTTGAAATATGAGAACAATAAGAAAACATAAAACTTTAACGGGTAACAGTTATTTAAGAGCTCTTGCAACTAATGGAAAAACTTTAGAAAAGAAGCTGGAATATAAACAAGAAATTTCGGCCTCTCTACGGCCTCTAATTTAATCACCAACCAATACTACAAAGAGTGTCTATTTTTCTAGAAAATTATTGAGATGGAATTCGGTTTTGTCGAAATTGTTTTTAGTAAACCCTTAGGTATTAGTTTAGTCCAATTAAGTCCAGATTGTACAGGTGACTGGCGACGGACAAAGAAACGAAGATGCTAAATCCTTTTAGGGGATAATTAAAATGTTTTAAATTTTAAGATAATGGGATATTGAAGAGGTTGTAGCAGATTTCCAAAAGGTATATGCTATAAATATTTACGGGGACTCAGCAGTTCTCTTTTTATAACCACCGGATAATAAATCATACCAGACCATATTAAATTTTTAATATTGATGTCAAAATCACTTAGATATAGGTATCTCTGCTTTTATTATTAATTCTCTGAATTTGCGTTTATATTGAGGTCTTGTTTGGAGAAGAATGCAAATAATATCGGAACGTAATGTTTATTATTCAATAATAATTTCACATTATTTTATAGACGATTATTGTGTTGGACGAGTGAGTTCGATTTTTCTTCCTCATGCGCTCGGGGGGTGGTCGTGGAGGGGTTAGAGAAAAATTTCTCTCTAATGTAAGGTGTGAAGTAATCAACAATGAACTGTTGACTACGTTATAAATTGTGATAGTGCGTGCCTTTGGAGAGTGTGGAAATGTCGACTTACCGGTATGGAGGCTTTCTCCTCGGAGGTGGTTCCCCCATTGGGTGGCACATGACCGGCCTTGGCGACGAGGCCCGCCGGCACCCGCACCGTGAGGCAGTCTGGCGCGATTCCCCACTCACACGTGGCCTCTACAAAGACCACCTCACCTAGTGCATCACCCGAACTCTCACCGTATCAGTTCCTGAGAATGACGAAATCGTCGAATGATTCCCCTTTTAAATACACCACTACGCGAGCCGGTCAAAATACGAATATACGATACGACAACGATAACGATAACAAACACATTATCTGCTACTATACTGTATTTGAAAATACGTTGAAACGGGGGGAAAACAAAATACAAACGCTATTCAATTCGACAATTTATAATGTATAGAAAATTTGATTAACCAGCTGTTGGAATGATTGAAATTTTGGCACGTGGTTAATATTATTAGATAAGGATAGACTTATTCTGTTGTTATTCTTCTTTTGTTGTATGACGTTAACGATGGTAAAGGGTCGCGTGGTTGTCGTTTATCCAAACAGCTGAGTACCCGACGCCGGGGAAGGTTGTGCGGCACTGGTCGTCGACGACGCTATCGAGCGACGCCGACGCCACTACGCAAGTCTACGCACAGGCGCTCCGATAACGGCTACCTGCTGCACGTCGACTAGTTTCTGCTATGCTCACATTTGCTTGTTAATAAATGATTGTGTTTTCAACAATTTTATAACATACCTATCAAATCTAATTCACCCTTTTCACTATGGTGCCACCAATTCTAGCCCTATTATTCTCTTCCAGTTCTTTCAGTAATTTTCTATAAATAGTATAGAAAAAAATTGAAAATAAATCGCACGTTCACCTCAACTTGAGATAGGTATACATCATAATCTTGGACACGCAACATAGAAATATTACCGTCATCGGTGATTTACAAACTGATCATAACGAGATGTTCGCAACGGCACGCATTGAGTCCCTCCCTTAACTGGGACAATCATTTAATTTCTGCAACTTCTCTTCAGTTACCTAACTAATTTTATTTAGAATTTGAATCCTACCAATACCTACTCTTGAACTAAATTAAATAGGTAGGTACGTTTATTTTTGATGGTGGAACATTTCAATTATGCTGACGATGAATTTTTGTAAAATAAACACGAGACATTTGAAATTGTCAGCTTGACGAATCTCGGACAAATGCCCTGAAAAATGGCCATTCGAGTCTACATGGGATTTCATCTCTGGTATTCAAGCGTTCTTTGTTAACACTACCTACTATAGATCCGAGAGCATAACAGACAATAGGTTAAATACCATTGCCTTTCATCCATCAGCAAGGTTAATTAAATTTGATAGCGAATACAATTCCAACAATTCAATCGAATTTCTAAAGTGATATTAACAATTTCATTAAAAAACGGACAAAAAAAAATAATAAAACAAAACAGATTATTATTTCGCATCGATCAAATACCTACATATTTTATTTTGAGAGAATTTTGAATGGTGGGCGGCTATTGTTCCATCAATTCAAATATCGAATTTTGTCATAATAATAATTATAAACATCAAGCATGTTATATGAATGTTTATTGTAGCTTGATGAAATTTCCCTTCATTTCCTTAATGAGTTTCTTGTAAAGTCGCAAATCTGGCAAATACGAAAACAAAAGTATAGTCTGCGCCAATTAGTAGGACTTAACTTTTAGAGATTCCTGTTTCCCATTTCTGTTGATAACAGAACATGAAAACTGAAATATTCTATTAATAGAGGTACCTACCTCTAGATTAAGAGCACTCTAATTAGTGACATTTGCGAATATCGAATGATAATTTTATTATAATTGCGAGGTATACCTAAATGTTGACAATTATCACTTAGACGCTTAGTGTTAATTTCGATGTATTTAAAAGTTGTCGTGGGTGTCTGTTTTCCTGTACAAGTTGCTATTTAGAAGGGTGCAACCGGAAATAAGTTTTCCGGTGTTGGCATGATATGTCATTCCGGTTCAGGTGGTTAAACTGCTAATTTTCTACGCGCTCTACCATTTATTAACTTTCGGTAAACCCAACATTCTAATCAAAATTAGTCGCTCATCTATAACATTTTCTCTTCACAACAAAAATTCGAAAGAAAGAAAAATTTCTATACATACACTGTAAACATACAAACATATAATTTTTCTTTTCTATTAGAGTAATTTCAACAATGAGGATGGAACCGAATCTGCATTTGTAATTGAAATTGCCTAGAATAATTTACAAATTCTAAAACAGGGTTATATTAACTAGCAAAACATTCCTGAAAGTCCTGTATTTGCATAACGTCAGCTTTTGGAGAATTAAAATGGCATTAATTTCGTTTGCTGACGTCATAAAAAACACAGCTTTCTTATACTAATACTTGCTAGGCGCCATTAAGCCAATTAACCGGGGATTTACATTCACTTTAAAAATCTCTTTAATTGTCCAAATTTGCCAGCATAATAAAGATATTTCTATAGAGAACATAAGAAGCATTAAAAGCCAAAATGTAGTATTTTTGTTGTTGTTGTTTTAAGGATAAGCCAGATTCACTATTAATAGATTTTTCTATAAGGATTATAGAAAATAATTCATATGTAGGTTGATCATTAACTAGTTCTCCGACAGCCGGAATAAGGCTCTATAAATCTTGTGTCGGAAGACATTTCCCACTATCTAGACTCTAAACCATTGCTATCTCATTTTGGGGTCAGCCAAAACTGAATGTGATGGTCAAAACTGATAAATATTGATCTAGAAACTGTAATCTTATTATTAGATATCTCTGTACCTTCATGTCACACTTTTATTTTCAACGGCTTGCTTGTCTGCTAACGAAATTTTCATATTCCACTTGAGAATTTTCAACCAATTTTTGGCCCAATATACCTACGTGATAATTATCATTATCATGGATGTTGGGCCAAAAATCGTGTCACCGTCGTACTTATCAGCTAGGTTTTTATGTTATCACGGTATGCAAATTCTTTTGGGATTTTTAATGAAAAATCAACTTCTCAGACGGATATTTACGCCTCTCTTGTAGTGTTTCTAGCAGAATTCTCCACATTTTGTAGTTATTTTTATCAAGAAATAATTCTTTGCCGGACTTTTATATGTATAAAATGCTCTTCTGTAAATTCAGCTTTATCTCTGGAATGAGACATTTTCCTTCAATTCCTGTGCAATTCTACTCAATTTTATTAAATCAATACGTACATCTTTATACATTCTTCTTTGAATCTGGAAAGACCTAGGACTTGTACTTCAACTCCAAATTGTCTTCAAAACCATCTTGTCTTACATTAAGGCTTGTTTTGAAATGCAGAATTGAAATTGATGATACAAATTTCACGTTAAGAAATAACAATGTTCAGTGTTCATCAGTCAGTATGAACAATATTGAAATACCCAAATTTAAAACAGCAAAATATCTGATAATCCGCTTGGATAATCGCAAACTGGAGAAATATACTGTCAAGAAAGAGAAAGCATTTAGATTCAAAAACATAAGACTGATTGGAAGAAACTCATGCTGAATATAGGTAGCCTTTCTCTCGATCAAAAATCAATCTTAAAATACGAAAAACCAAAAATATTCTCAAATTTCACTGCTAGAAATACAAATTAAGTCTTTGGCGAAGCCTTAATATAAGGTAAGGGAGGTCAAGTATTCATTTGAACTTTTAAGTTGGCGTTATGAATATGGTGGGTATATTTGTAAAAAAAAAAAACAAAAAACAAATAGGTACCTATCTATATTTCTCATCAACTATTTTCTAAATGTACGTACACGAATGTGAACATGTAGTTATTCGAATTGCAAACGATAATCACAATTATACATGTTTATCTAGTTCTGACTGAAGCATATCGTACATCAAATACATTCGGACAATATATAAATTCATACATACATACACACATACATATGGTATGTATGTATGTATGCGAGAGTTATGTATGCAATTTAGACCGCATACATTTTATGGATCTCTGTTTGAAGTTAAATTGAAAAGGCACAACCAATTTCTACAGTTCAGAAGAGCGAATTTAATCCGATATACGAATGGCATTATAGTTATAGTCAGACAGACATACATATACATATGTATAAAGCTAATTATAGATTTTAAATATATGTATGTATAGATATAGTGAGGCACACATGTTTTTTGTTATTGTTACTGTTGTTTTTGCATACGAATAGAATTAGCCTTTGATCATTGTCTGTTTGGAATAATTCTATAAAATATATATCTGATTATGAGGATATTAAGGAAATTCTTTTAACAAGGATTGTTATGTTTCTGACTGGATTATATTTAGGCGCATTGTTATATTCTCAAAAGCTACCAAGAATTCTCGACACATTTTTATAATAAATATATGTACGTATATACATTATACATACAATATGTATACATATGTTTTTACATAAATATTATACATATATGCGTAAGCTTTCATTTCCACCACCACCACCATCTAAAAACTTTGCTATTAAACTTTTCCCTCATTCAATTCGTTCAACGAGGGACTTATTGCTTTGTCCTTAGGCCATAACAATTTGAAAATAGAAAGTAAACTGTGAAGAAAACAGCAATATAACGAGCAACTTTAGTTTAAGCACATAGTAAAATAAAGCTCAAACATAATAATGTTGATAATGGATACTAACGGGCATTCATTTTTCCAAAACTTTTCCAAATTGTCAATTGAACTAAATAACATTGATTTGTCTCAAACAATAGATTATGTATAAAAGGCACTCCATTCAAGAATAACACTAAACATGAAAAATTCAACAGGAAATAGAACTTTCTACATTAATACAATTGAAATAGAAGAAAATTCACCATAAATTGGTTTTTCTTACTACCTACATATACATAGATACATAAATATCATATGTATACTTAGTTTCCAAATTTTGTGGAGAAAGCAAAAAATTCATGAAAGTAACCGATAAGATAAAAATCGTGTTGAAGAATTGTCTTTTTGGAATAAGGCATCAGACAAATTGATCGATCTGAATCGATCTAAAGAATTACATTGATTAAATTGATGCAATTTTAATGTTTTCCAATAAATATTCATAAAGATTGTGATCAACTTTTAAGTATAAAGTTGCGATTCCCATCACAAAAATATAAAATTGAATGTATTCCAAGGTTTGAATTAAAACAACCCTTAAAATAAGGCTGGCTGCAATTGATGAAAATAATAATTTTTAACAGGAAGCCTTGTATATTTATAGAAATTTAATGATAAATTTAATGGCATTTTTATTAGAATCGTAAAAAATATTTATATAAATTGATAAAAGTCGGTGAAAACTTCTTCGTATCTTCAGCTTTTGTTTTCGTTTTATTATTGGACGTTTTAGCTTCATCGTTTCAGGCAGTACAGTTGGAATCACAATAACCAAATGTAATGGTTTTTTCGATGTCAACATTGAATATTATTTTATAGTATAAAATTTCTTTGCGCCTATTTTAGATATGACCAAAATCCATTTCTTTGATGTTGATAGATTTTGTTCAGTTGTCTGTGGAATCGATCTGAATGTCAAACACATATTCAAAAGTTAATTCTCTGATTGGCCCAATCCAAACTTCAAGGAACGATTAATTAGTTCTCGCCACTATAATTCTAGTTATTACAGTAATTACTAGCCGAAAGCCTATTTTCGTTAAATGCCAGTAATTTTCTCTATTTGATGTCAGAAATATAAAGAGAAGAGATAAAAAGCGGGATAGTTATATCAACTCATAAATATATAGAAGAGAGCTGATGGTAAATTTTCTTTTTCTCAAAAGATTGAGAATTCACCTCTAGCAATAGGTCAGTTAATTTTCACAACTACAAATTAGATAATCAACCATCATGATCAAATATAAAGGCATTTCGAGATTACTGTAATTTACAATAAACCCACCTTCCATCCAACTTTGACTATTAAATTGAAATGAATTCAAACAATAATGACGGTTGGAGCAATCGATTATTGTCTCTTTGTATTAGATTAAAATACAAAAACCAACAAAATTGAACATGATTGAAATTAAACAATGAATATTTTTTGTTTATCACGCTCGCTCTAGTTTTGTAACATTGACGTAAATCTATCAGTTTGATTAGTTGATTCTGAAAAGTTTGAAAGCTTTTGTTCTTGACCGGAATTCGCAATATTTGTCCAAAAATAATTGTGCACTTTGTTATATATA
>JAZBGZ010000006.1:211483-223090 GCA_037414795.1 Stenodera caucasica
TATTATAGTTATTTACGATATAGCCATGTTGTAAAAAAATAAGGAATAGCAACAGAATTTAGATCGTAAAAATTTCATGCAAATCAAATTAAACAAATAGAATATTAGTCGAATTTTGGGCTTTAGTTAAACGTTCAATATAGATCGGTTTATTTGTCTTTAGTATAAACAAAATTTCATGGCTCCCAACATTAACTATAGTTTGTTTACTATGTCCTATAAGCTTGCCAATTACTTCCATTCAGTTTCAACTTCCGCAGTAAATATTTAGATTTTGGAAAATCGTTTTTTCAGTTAATATTCGTGAAATTTCATATTATTAGGTTCTGTCTGTTACAGTCATCATTATCGTTGAAAAATGAGAAAAATGATTGTCACAATGAAATAAAAGCAAAAAGAAAAAGCTCACTAGATTGACACATTTGAATTTTTATGTTCTCAAGAGACTGTTTGTTGAATTGAAAATTTCCCATTTCTAATATCGTTGACGCATCGGAAATCGAATCGATTTAAACGGTTCAATCTGCCGTCAATATTCAAAAAATCCACATGATACATTACCAACCCTCATCCCTTCACATATAAATGCATCAAAATCATTTCTTGTCCATTCATCAAATTCCAATTTCGATTCAATCAGTGGAATATCTAGACCATCAGCTCTCAACCAGAGGCTCTCTTCAACTCAAAATGAAAATAAAGAGAAGACAACTACCTACCTTGATATTTTATTATTTGAATAAAACTTTCCAAATTTTGGAGTAAATTGAAATATAATTTGATATGGAATTGAATTATCTTTAAATTATAGAGAAGATAAAAATGGATTTCAAGGATAAAGGGATGAGCTACTGGTCAGTCCAATATCTATTTAGAGTATTGGTGGCCCTCTAATATGGTCGATGATTTAATGAATTAAAACCATCAATACAACGAGATGGTTGGATGAATTTGTAGTTCAGGTCGTGCTTTTATCTAGAAAAAGCGCGATTGGTAGTGGGCCGGTAATGGCCGGTATTGTATCGACTAATTTATAGCTCAATAACACAGCAAGATACCGGATCGAACTCATACATAACGTAATGTTGATAATCTGTATTGAACCAGAACGGAACGCGACCCCTTTATCCGCGACGATGCTTTATTATTATTTTCCGAAACGATAAACAGACAGAAAAGATGAGAAGGGAAACGAAGAGATAACAATACATCACCGTCGACGCCTTCTTACACAATCAAAACGATCTAATTTTTGGCTGCTCTCTTATCACGGATAATATGTAGATACCTATAATATTTAAGTATACATATAGGTATTACTTATGTACCTACTACTACAATATACTATGTACTTACGTATTTATAATACGTTGATCAAAACAAGCTAATTTTCTTAACGTTAAATATATGTATTTTTGTTGTTGTAAAACTGACTTCAATTATGGTGGAACGTTGACGTAAAAAATACAGCCCTCCCAAAGGACGCAGTAGAAATTTATTAATTTCACTCGAGACTTTTAATTTTAAAATCATTAATTTTTAAGGGATGACAGTCATATCAATGGGACCAGGACAGTCACACCAATACAAAGACAAACAGCGACCCAATTAGGACAGGTTTTAAATAAATAATCAATATAGTAGGTATATTCACAACAAAGTTCATCCCTTGTTTGTTTCCAAATTTGAAATTTGATAATATCTATTTCAGCACTGTTGCTGAAAATAAACATATGAAAATTCTGCTGTATAATTCATTCATCTTAGACTTTTGCTAATCTTTTCGTCTCAAAATTCCCTTAGAGACCTTATGGGTCATCGGTCTTCTATGTCGTGCTATCCAAGATTCGTAATAATAACTCGACATTAAATTCCCCAATGGAGAACTTGGATGGATACTGACCCAGACTTTGTCTCAGGACGACGTTCACGATAACATTCGAAAGAAGACAGTCTTATTCTAACGTGAAAGCCCTAAGGCATGAATCTACTTCTATACATACATTATGTATACCTATCCATGTATGTGTGCGATCTGAATATTTTCTTATATTATACAAACAAAACTCTCTTGTAAATACGAATAGATATATTTATTTTTTTATTTTTCATTTGTTGTTGTTGTTGTTGTTGTTGTTGTTGTTGTTGTTTGTACATGTGCGTGTTTCCACAACTTATCCATTTCTTCTCCCTTTTTTTCCCCTAGTTAAATACCGTTTTATTCCATATATTATCCAGTTCTTCTGATTGATCTTTCGTTTTGATAAAAATCTGTCGATTGAAAACTACCCCAATATCTACATCAATTTTAATCGAGAGGTTATTAACGCAAATTGTGAGACGAGATCTCCTTACAATTGCTGCTGGGCTGTCATCGAATGGAAACAAAAAAGAACGAAACAGATTTACGAGAAATTTAATTTAGGTTTAATGAAGCCGGGGTGGAAGGAGGGTGAGACCAAACCCAGTGATAACAGACAAGACAAAGATAGTGATATTATCGTACTATGGTATGTATATGTGTGTATAAGAGAGAAATTTTCTGTATTGCGAATTTTCATAGACTATTGTTGAGTGATGAAGAATACAACAAGAAGACGGAAGACGACGTAGAAGTGGAAGAAGAGACAAAAAAATTTATATAGAAGGGGTTGTGAAATAGGTCAGCCGGTAATATTCAAATTTATTTGATTTCCATTTCTAAACTGGTATGGCACGCCTGCTGGGATATAAATTGATTTTATATTTTATTCTACCAAGGTTCGGTTGAAAATAGTACGTGATTTCTGTTAGTTTGGGCTTATTTCAAATACAACACAACATTTTACCTGAACGTCACACTCGATTTATATTTACACGATTTTTGTTTGTGTGATAAATAATTGATAAACTGCTGTGCAATGCATAAATAGAATTGCATTAGTGGCATCATGAAATGATGGTGAATGATGGTTTGAGTGTATATGTGTGCAATTTTCTATTAAACTTATGTTAGAACTATGGAAAATTGCAAAAGAATGAACCGAATCGAATTTTCCAAACAACTCTTTTATAATATTTAATGAGAAATTGAAATCGATTTTTGAGCAAACAACGTTCAAACAAACTGAGAGGAAATTGAATTGAGCTAGCTTATGGCTAAGTGCATCAACTGCTACAGGTAGGGAAATTATTGGATAACTTACTAAATATCGAAATAATAAAAATAAATAAATAAGTAGGTACGGGAAATATGAAAAAACGTTATTATTACGAATGTGTTCGCAATATTCGAATTTTCTCATAATGATAATAATCATCCTCATTATTTTCTGTTCCTTTATTTTATAATTTGATATTAGTTGTTAGAGTATGGTGTGTGAATTTCTCGTCACAGTTCATGGCTGTTTTGTTTCAACAAAGAAAATCATCTCCCGGCAAGAGTAATACATATTCATCATTCATGCAATTGTACAAAACAAACGGTGTCTTGCGTCGGCGTCGCGACGCACCAAAACAGAAGAGGGAGAGAAGCATCGCTTGTTACCAAGCAACCGGAAGTCGTTACCATGACAACGCCCACCAAAAAACATTCGCAACAAAGGAACGGGATTAATAGTCTCGCTGATAATGTTCACCGGTGTTTCAAATGGCGAAATAACTATACATACATATAGTATATGTATAGTATACATAGGTATATGTATAAACATATATGTGTGAGTGTATACGTTATATTATATGTATATACTACGTATATGTATACATATGTATGTATAGGTATGTACCTATGTTAGTGTATTATGTGCTTAAGTCCTGGAAGAGGACATTATCAATACGAACGTCACTAGCAATAACAACAATAACAGATATGCGGTATACTTGAGATTCAGTTCAACAGTTATCGAAGGAGGTTTACTTATCGATAATCTTGAAGACGATTGTTTTGGGTCTCCAAAATATAAAACTGGAAGAAATATTCCATCGAGGCGTTTATCGAAAATAATAAGCCATTGATTATTGACATTTTTATTTGTTAATCAATTCTACGAGACAACTCAATTCGAACTAATACGGATGATTAGTACCAGACCGATGAAAATAAATAACAAGAATAATACATATCTCTTGTATATGTAGGCAGTCAATTTAATTATTTATTGAGAAAAAAGAAGTGTTTTTTTTCTCCTAATTAATTAAAAACGAGATTGTTTTTATTTTTTTTGTGAGTATTTTTGAGACTCCTACCTTGAAGGGTGATGTTTAATATTCAAGTGGGTAAATTTCGCCAATATTGAAACGCCCCTCGCAATATCAGTATACAGACTGATTCCAAACGATTGCACACGGTTCTAATGCAGGCTTTTACATAAGTTAAACAGCCTCATTTTTGGAATACGGGATGTTGAAGTTTGAAGTAAAGTTAAATTAGAGTAGTAGTATTTGTTGCGGATGAGATTTTTGAGAGAAGCCAGTTTTTTCTGTCAAGTTTTCGAAACAAGACTGGTCTTGTGAGCTTTCCGTCTTGTAATAGGTCTGACAATCGTCCCTTGAGATTTTGGGCAATCATTTGGTAACGCACTGTATAAATGTTCATAGGCAAATATTGGAAAGTACAAGGAATCTGTACATTGGCCGACGACAGAGACAGCTTTCAGTTCTTAATTGGAACGACAATGTAATCCCCGATGGGAGTGCCCGCTTCCCACTTATTCGCTCTATCTTATATTCGCCAGTCCTCTGGCCCTTTTTAGACACCTACCGAGATTAATCCATTGTCACTCATGTCACATTGTAGCGCGAGAATTTACTTGATAAGAAAAGAAAATGCTATTCTTATTCTACACGGCTTTTTCCTAGGTTTGAAAAGAAAACGAACAGAGCTGGTTTTTTTTTCGTCTCTTTTCTGTCAAACTGAAACTTGAATGCTTTCTTGATGTTATCGCGAAAAGTCTCATTTGGAACTTTTTTTTTTTTAATTTCTATTCTCTCAATAATAAAACGAGAAAGGTTTGGGAAAGTAAATCTTGAGCAGTGAACAAATAAAAAATTTGATTAAGAAATCAAAAATTTCGCCAAATGTTGGCCCAAGATTGAATTTCTAATCTAAAACTATGGAAAAATCAAAAAATATCAAAATTCCACCAAATAAAATAATTATTGGAATAAAAAATGAAAATTTTAAGAGCAAAAATAAGGATGAAAAGCTCCAAAACAAAACTTGCAGGCTTCTAGAGAAAATAGAATTTTGTTTAGAAAATGCTGTAATTCTAGTTTTTCTAGGACAGACACTTAATAAGTTTGGCCGATTTGAATTGAAAAAAATATTGAAGCGTTGAAAATTGTCTGAGCAACATTCAATTTGTAGAAACTCAAATTTCGCTCAAACTTTAATTTTTAATTAATTAGCATTCTGATAGAATTAGAAAATTGATCCAAGCAAAAATCATGTTGTGGTGCTTTTCACCTAAGAGAAGGTCCTGAATATCTACAGACACAGAGGCATTGTCGGTAATAAATAGACATACCTATACATATACCTACCTACTGATGATGGCGGTCGGACGGACAACTAAGGGGATTATGCAAATGTAATCATTTCGGTGGACCCATATCCTAGTCTAAATTCCAAAGGTGTTCTAGACTCCGATAACTGCATCACAAAGTCCTACCAAAAATAACTGAATATCATGAAGAATTCAATAGCAAAAATCGCCAATTGAAACATATCCGGATGATTCATTAAAGTTTTTGAATACAATTTACTTATACATATAAATATGTATGTATATCTATGTACATATATGTATTCTGAAATTTATCAAAAAACGTTCTGACGAAAACCGAAACAGACACTTGTAACTTCATCCGGCTTACCTGAAACGATAAAGCGTTCCAAGCAAATTATTAATTAAACCTCGACACTAATCCTCCGCTTCAATTATTGATATGTGTATGTGCAGCTTTTAGTTAGCCCTTAATAATAATACGAGTAGCACCTGAATAAATAGAAAATGAGACGACTTCTATTGGTTTAGTTGTTATTTCCTGATAGAAAAGATGGCTTGTAGATCGAAATGAATCGTAATCTAGAACGATGGAGAAATATTCTTTTGTCAACTTGAACATGCCAGCTTTAATCTGAGGATATATTTTAAAACGAAACGTTAAAACGGAAGAGCGCTTTTATTTGAAAAGGAAACAAGAAAACTTGTTCCCGTGCAAAGTGGCTTTTAATAAAGGGTCTTTCTAAATGGGAACAAAGGACGGTATATTTTATACCTATGTGTATGGAAAGGTGGATTTTTATTTTCCTTTATATGACGATTTCAATTCGAACATACACAGAAATTCAACAATTTATTTTGTAGATGTCATTTGTATTATAGAAATTCGTTCAATTCCCGACGAGCTTTCATTTAGATGAAAAACGAACCATATTAATGGTTTGCGCTAAAGTAAATCGATAACTCGAATGAAATATCAGTTCAAATACTCAAGAATATTTGAAAGTCAATTCCATACTTTACCTACCAGATTGCTATATAAATAGGAAATTACTAAAGTTGGAGCGAATAGTTTCAAAGTTTCATTGTCTTTAGACGAGAACATTATTCCAATTGCTATTTTGTAAATAGAAAGAAATACACCAATGAAATTTGCCCTTTCTCTAATGGCATTACAAACTACTTTCTAGATCAAGATACCTACAATAATTTTGACTTCAATCTTCCAGATTTTTATATTCGTATATTTTTCATTTTGCCAAACAAAATGTGTCTAATATCTTTTCTGCTATTTCCAAATTTATTAAAAAATCTCAATGACCCATTTCTTTATTGTATAATTTTTGATATTTATTGTGAGGCAAACATTTGGCGCCTCATTTATTTTATTACATTCTATCTCCGTCTATTGTTCGCGAAAATTTCAAAAGATCCGTAGATTTTATTGTAAACAACGAGAAAAAACTTTGATTATGATATAAACAATTTATATTTCTGAAGATTCGCTTACCGTTATTTCACAGCTGTTTTGGACAACTTTGACAGGACATTTTTGGAGACAGAGGGATTTCCTCGAACGCTCTCGTCTCCTCCAAAACTCAACCTCTAAATTGCCAAACAATTATAGAACTGACCAACTAGGAAAACAAAATTGGAAATGATTACATAGTATGTTGTACATATGTATAATGACAACATTAGCAATATGTATAGAAAAATAGAATTCAACATAATATAGCGATTGTTTTTTACGCTTTCAACGATCAAAACATTTAATTTAAGAGCACAAACACAATTTTTTTAAAGTATCAATTGAAACATCAAATAAATTACTGACGAGTTGGTTATCTGAATGGTGAAATTGACATCACGAATAAGAAAAGCAATAAGATAAATGTTCGTTTTTTCTTTGTTTTTTTTTTTTTTTATTTCGGAAGAACTCTCACCAATGCGGCCTTATTTGCACGAGCTGTAGATTAAAGTAAGCAGGATATCTTATCTTATTAGGGTTGCCAATGTAAAGGGTTAAAGTAGTTGAATGGTTCAATAGGAAGTTTTCCAGCGTCTTAGTGCCATTTATTTGAGGCGAATTATTCGTTTAATACTAGGATATTTGGTTTTTTCTTTCTGGAAATTAATTGATAATATTTTGGAACTATTCAATAACAGGCAAGCGGCGTGATAATTATAAAGACTAATGATAAAAGTTTATGGAGTTAATAGATTTCGGCTGCAATTGGATTTGATTTTTATTAGTTTTTAATTACACTAAATTATTATTTTATTCAATTCGATCATTTTCTAGAACAAATTTTAAATAGAAGCTTACACCAATAGTATCAACACATCCAAAAAATATTAAGTGTAGGAGTAGAATATACTATGTATGAACATAAAAATTGAACCTTGAAAGATAGCTCACGTCCAGAACATCTCTAAAAAAAGTGTTTGCGCAAAGTCAAAATTTTAGATTCAGCTCTATCCGAGGACTTAGTTGAGAAAATGAACTACTGATTAAGCATATTCGAGATTACTCACTCATTCATTGATCTCCTGTTCTGCTTAAGAAGTTGATTAGAAGAACCGGACAAAAATTTGAGCTTCAGATGGGTCTTGATTATTCATGGATGCTCACCTACCTGTTCATGAGTAGTCCAAATTAAGAGAGTCAACATAATGAAAAATGTACCTATACTTATGTCGCTTCAACAATAATGGCATTATTTCCAAATTTTATTCCATCTATATTTGGTAAGTGGCGAGCTGTAAAAGTTGACGTTAACGGAAGTGAATTGCTGAGCACGACCGGATATTCGGCCTCATAATTCATACAGTCCCTGTAGTTACCGCAGCTATAATTCGCACTAGCACCATCTGTAGTAGCCCCGCTATAACAGTAGACCCATTGTTATTTCAATTCCATAATCCGTATAAGGTATTTATAAACCCAAAATTGGAGACTTCAACCTTAGCGTGTCCTCGAATAAATGACGAATGTAATGAATGAGTAATAATAATGAACCAAATTATATGCACAAAACAATCCTGATAGCCGTCTTAATTATAATGGTGATAAAGGGCTCGCCTTGTAGCCATTGTTTTGTAATGTTGGACAACTGTGATTTAATAATAATGCCCTATCGACCGCAGCAATTCCAACACCAAGGCCCATATAATTGATGATAATCTAATAACAGATTCAAGACTATCTTAAGAGCAAAAAAACTGATAAATGTGGCTGAAAGTTTGAATTATAATTTACCGGGTTTTTTTGTCTATCAACAAAAAAACCCTATAACATAATAAAATAAAAGCGAAATCGTTAAGCGGATTTCAAAAGAGTATGATTAAACTTTGATGAACTTTCAGCCTAGTAATGCTTCCATAAATCCTTTTAAACTAAAAGTTGGAACACGAAAAGCGTTTTTCAATACAATATTATTATTAAGAATACTACCACAATACATACATATAGGATCGATACTGAATACAAAATAAACAACATCATAGAATAAATGGAAAACAATATTATTTAGTCATCAAAAATAACTGAAATGGAACAAACAATCAATTTTTAATTTGATGATGGCATTTCCGGCAACAGCTGCTAGATCTTACTTCACAATCTTGCCTGAATGACAAACGATTTCTAAATCATCATCCATCGAAAAAAAAAAACAACATTAAAGAAATTGAAACAATACAGCTGGATGCAATTAGAAACAATCAATCAGGAAGTGTTTTCGTTGGTCTTATTTCAATGTCTAGAAACTGAAAAAAACTCACCTAGCCAGTATACAGCAGTCCTGAAACTATATCTTTCCATATAATCGACTCGGAATTTCATAAGATTTTTTAGTAGTTCAGCCAAATCTTGATATTTTCTAGCACAATTTTCCAGTTTTTCATTTAAATTGATATTTTCTTGTAAAATCATTCAAATGGATTAATTGGAAGTTACTGAATTGAAAGACTCTTTGTTTTTTGTGAGGTAAATTTAGTCGAATTTATCTGGCGGATAAATTTTCTGGAGATTGAAGATTTCGAATGGAGTCTTCATTAAACGAATGACTTTATCGAGATTCGGTTGTTAGGTCATTATTAGAAATTTGTCTAAAACAGAACTAGTGATATTTGTGCTTTACGTGCGAATCTATCGCTAATATAAACAATCTGGAATTGTTTGTTTGTTTGTCTGTACTTTATCGAAAATCTATCTCGAAAATCGAATAAGACATCGCACATCTTTAGGTTCGCTTCAATTTTCTTGTAAAGGGGCTTAGAATTTTCGATTGTTTTGTAAAATAGATGAATTCAAACAACCACCGGATACAACACAATAAATTCTAACGAACTAGTTATTTGTATTTAGGTAGGATAGAAAAGACAGACAGTTCATTACACGTTAACATAAGTTCCAATTGGCTATTGGGCTGGAAGTTTGACAGTTTGTTTTTCGTGTCGCCCCCGATGCTCCATCATAACGGAAGCATCACACATTACCGCCGCTCCAGGCTGATATTCCCCAGAGGACCAACTTCCTGTTCGACGTGGCGTTCTCCCTGTGACCCCCCATAACATTTCTTCTATCTGCGCTACCCACCACAGCTCGACCAGCTCTCTTTATTGTCTCGTATTTCTCTTTTTGCTATGTTTTTATGTTTGTTTTTTCCTGTTATTATTGTCGTGGAAACAACTAATATTCCTTATATTCAATATCAATGGTATTAAGTGAGTTGCTTTCCAAGAATGGGAAATTTACATTTCTAAATTATAAACGTCGGAGCCTGTTCTTTGAGAACTACTTAATACTCCGATACTTGTTGCTATACACAGTTTCCAGTTTGTGATTTATTCGAGTTATACTGGTTGATAACGCAATTACCATTTGAAACCGACTATTTTTTAATTAATTCAATTGCGACGCTCACTCAACTGAATCGACAATAAAAACTTTGAGACGATACTGGAATAATGTTAAATTATCGCTTTCGTTTTACATGTAGAAAAATATGTGTAGGTATTGTTTGTAGGTATGTATGTACACACGTATAATATGTAAATGGTACTTACTTACCTACTTGGCCAATATTCAATAAACCAATATACGAACCACATTAGGTTAACATGTGTGGCTGGCTAGTCATGCAACCTAAACCTCCATCAAAATAATTACTACCATAAGCCTTTGATAATTTCGACCGTTATCGGATGTTTCCAGTATTATTCAATAAAACGATAATTACTAATTTTAATATAGATAACCAGCGAAAATTTCGATTATTTTTGTTTATTCATTGGAAATTCACAACTGGAAATAGCTCCATTCTGTTTGATTAAAACGACATCTTGTTTACTTAGAATGTTGGGTTTCTAAATAAATAACAGGAATGTACAGCAATAAAGTCTGTTGCTCGTTAAATTATCTATAGATTTTTTTTCCACGAATCGACTCCAAAATCCCATCATCTTCCAATCTAAAAAGGGACTTTCATAAAGCTTCTTATCATTTCTACCATTTAAAATGGAACAAGTATTCAGTTGGCTCTAATAAAAGACAATAATAATAATAATAATAATATTTGTCGAATCGATTTTATCAAAATATAAATATAACGATCCTGACCTAATCAAGATGATTGTATAAACTACATCAATCAATCGAACAAATCAGAGGCACCGAAACGAATATATGTAATACACAACTGACATTAGAACAGTTGGTGTAGGTACGCTAATATCCGGCTCGAATTCAAAGCGATTCATCTATCCAAATTTAGATCACTGTCTTGGCAGATGGCCAAAAAAATCCACAAAAAAAAAAAGAAAAATGGAGAAAACTATAAACAGCACTTCTTATAGCCAGTGTCGTAATCTATATCAGCTTCCATAATAATAATAATAATTTGTTCGCGTCAGAAATTACGTTTTAATAGTGCAAACTTCTCATTGGCTCGTTTCTCATAAAAACAGCTGACATTCGAACAGGACTGATCCGCCTTGTTGATGTTTCTGAAGACGACAATTACTGGGTCGCCGTGTATACTTTGATAATGGTCGGATCAAAAGGGCCACGTCAGCACCTCAATTTCTTTTCTGTCGTTTGATTTTACTGTTTTGT
>JAZBGZ010000006.1:223140-237212 GCA_037414795.1 Stenodera caucasica
TTTTTTTTTTTTTTGTCTAACTATTCATTGTTCGTTTAGTTCCAAATAAAAAAGTATAATTTTGCTTATTGATTATTGTGCGATAGCGTCGAGTGTCGAATGCTATTTAATAAATGTTCAAACTCTAAACGGCGGACAATTCCCAAAACTTTGTAGTGCGTTTAGTTTAAACATCCCTTAAGTACCGCAATAGAGAATTGATAAATTGCATTACTGTTAGGTTAGTGTGGTTTCAATTAGAGGATATTCTATAATAATTGGTAACCGTTCGATGTTTGGATATAAAAATAATAATAGCCTCACAATCTCCAACTTAACTTCGTTAGAGAATTAGGGAACTTTATCAAATATGTGGAATTATCTATTATTTACAAGTTTTACTTTGAGTTTAATGGTTGTAGAGACGTATGTATGGACTAGATTGGAATGGAGTTCTGTCAGGCTGAAAATCGCTCAAAGCCGGATTTCGAGCAATTTTAAAAATCTCCAGTGTGTCTGAAACTGCAATTTTCAATCGGACTTACAAAACGAGCTCTCGAATAAATTGCAATACAATTACTAACATTGCTAATTAATTTTTTTTTTTTGTCCAGAAGATTACTTAGTACTCAGCAAATTACCGGCGCATGAAGATTTGCTAGCAATTAATTCATCGTTAACTGTATAAAACTGGTAATCTCGCAGATTTAAATGGTAGACTAAACAACGCCGAAAACTAGCAAGTGTACAAAAACTAAAAGCAAAAAATACGAGAGCCGGGAAAACGAATGAGATGGCGAAAAAAAAATTGGGATTTTGCAATGATAATAATAATAACTAAATTGTCGATTTTCGTTCAGATTTTCCGAGTTAGCAGAGGAACAAAGCGTCGACTAGAATCGACACAAAGACATAATGAATGAGTAGACGTTTCGTACCCGCCTATTTCAGGTCGTCGAAACAGAATGTCGATACGTTTTGCCAACTGTGATATATTAACATTGAAATGTCCACCCACAAGATTAAGTACAAATACCTCGATATTCAAACTTCGTGCCGGTATCCTCGATGTAAGTCTACGGATAGTTTGGCCAATAACTTTATGCAGTTTACTATGCACAATTTCTCAACAAACTTTCAATTTTCACGGTAATCCGATATATCAGTGGGTCTAAGATTACCACGAGCCATGGACTTCCCCCAAGTCAAAAGTACCTATAGGCATATACAGATGGGAGTGCACAAAATGTGGAGTATTGATCAAATTTTGCGAAACTATAAAACTATTGAGATACAAAACTGAAAGCTTGTAACGGAAAATACATATTAATTTTGATTCAAGAAATTTTTTTTCACAATTCTTACTTTCACTTCTCCAGAAATATAGCTAGAACCGCCCAAAATAAGAATCCAATTAAGCTTCCACTAGTCTTGTTTTTTTGGATGTTTCTACTTTTCTTTCGAGTAGATGACATTTTAGGCATGATTCCCAAAAATAAAGGTGGGGAGTCTTAGGGATCACGAATGCGTCAGTTATAAGAGCCAAGTCCAGAGATCAAAGCGTTTCAAAATATTCAATTTGGGAATGAACAAATAATAAACAAGTAAAGCAAATCAATATCAATTTGTCCAGCTCAAGGTGTAAAACGAATTCCATCTAATATCTTTTCTATATATATAAAAAAACAACAGCAACAATACGAACAAAAATGAATTTCCATCATTTCTTTTGAGCATCTTTGAACATAACTAGAGGTTCCTACTTTTTTCCTTTTTTACTTCCTTTGTATATATATATGTGTGTGTGTGTCTGTATCTCGATGGAAATTGCACTTTGAAGACGCCGGATTTACATTGAGCCATCAATATTTACCGAAGGAAAAAAAAGAAACAAAACTCCCAAGATATTTACCCGTGTTTACTGAAGGCAAACTAGCCGAAATAAGGTTATTTGCATCTAGCGTAACATATTTCAACCAAAATCAACTGAAATTGGCAGGAAATTTACCACATTAATTCCGGTAAATGATTGCAACTGGTGGTAATAAACCACCGAAAATCTTGGCACTTTTGTCTTGATAAAGGCCAATATTTTGCAGTTGGTTCGATTAATTTGTAGGAAAATTGTGTCAAAATTAAGCCTTCATTCGAGATGTTTGAAAAATTAAAAATATTTCTCTCTCCATTTCGAAAGTTGAGAATATCCTGAAAACCAGAAATGTCATCACTTGAACAGTTCGAATCTGGAAACTAACTGCTTACTGAAACAATTCACGGCTTTTGTCGTTGAGACTGTGTTTCTTTGACTATACACGTTTGAAAGTGGCACGTGTGTGTGTGTGTGTGTGTGTGTGTGTGTGTGTGTGTAAAAACGAGCAAGTCTTTAGGGTGCAATTCACGTACTATACAACTCCAACAAGGTGTCTGCAGAATTGTCCAGCATTTACCAAGAAACAACTTCAATCGTAACAGTTACTGTCGAGAAAAATTGAAATTTTTCGTAACTAATTTGAGTTAAGGATGACTTTGGAATTTAGCTGAATGATCAAAAGGCCCGATTTTAAGGCAACCATCCATTTTTGTAATCTCGAGGATTTTTTTTAAACTTCACTTATCTAGCTCAGCTTTTTATTGAGAATAAAATTTGAGCGATATCACATAAGACTTCTCGCCTTTTATAGCATTTGTTTTCTAGTATTTGAGAAAAAATAGCTCAAAATATTCAATTATACATATTTTGTAAATATGAGAGTTTTGATGATTTGCCATTATTTGCCAACAAATGATTTATTTTCTAGCAAAATTGATTCGCATTTCAGCGAAACTTCCGAATTTTCAGTCTGTTTCTATTCTCTCAACACAACTTATGTGTTTCTCATTTCCCACTTTTCAATCGATCAATCTAGACCACAATTTTATCCAATTTTTATCAAACTGTTTTGGTTTCCATATTTTCATCTAATTCACTCAATTTTTTATATTTCCAGTAAAATTCAGCATTTGCGCCAGAAAATTTTTATTTCTTATTATTAGTTCCGATCAATGTTGATGCTCCTTTATTTTATATTGAGTCATTCTATGGAAAAAGCGTCTCTGTATACAAGTCTCGTGAAAAACTCCACTGGAAAAATTTATCTGAAGAGATCTCAGCCCAGATCTTCTATCGTGATTTCTATGGACATGGTTATTTTTGTTCGATCTTGCTGCGACTTCTCTGGATGGATTTTTTCAGTAGGAATTTCTTCAGTCCCTTAGCGACGTTGTTTATTGTGCTAAGCCAGTCCTAATTTTTGCAAAAACTAGAATATAAATGGAAATGAATGTAGCTAATTGAACTAGAATCGTACGAAACGGATGAGTTTTCAACTTTGCAAACTAAATATAAGCTCATTTATGTTCACTGACGACAATTCTGATTTAATTATTGTTGAAAATAATTAATAAATGGAAATTAGGGAATTTCAAACTAAATTTTGTTGACGAATTCTCAACAGAAATCTGTTTACATTTTAAACTGTACGGATAAACAAATAAATATGTCATCAATCATCTTGTTGACATTAGGTATTTCTATTGTAAGGGATCGCAACAAACAACAAATATAAATTTGAGTTGGACAAGCGCGCTAATATTGTAAAAATGATAAAAACAACAAATTTTCTGTTCAATTTCGCTCCCATCATTGCGAGAACTTGTTATTATTAATATTGAATATTTATTCGAATAGAACATAACGAGAAATTTGACTTTAATCGTATCATTATTTACAAATAATATGTTTCTCTTGATGCGAAAAATTAAAATACTTACCTACATACATCCCTATTGGATCTAATTTAACTACATACCTATGCATGTTGTACAGTATGTATCTTATTCTGCCATCTTTTTTTGTAATTGCACATATTGATAAATTTTATATCTTTCTGATATCTCATACTATACATAGAATATTTGGTTTGGACATTTCAAATTGCTAAAGGAAATTGAAGACCTTTAAATTTCATAGGAGAGGATTTATAAAGAGACAAGTTCTCGATATTCCTGAAAATCGCTCAAACCAAGCAATATTGTCATCTTTGTCTGATTGTGAACGAAACGGGCTCTTACGGCTTTGGCAATATGCCGAAAAGAATAATAACAGTCTTGGAGTTGTCCAGATACAGAGTGGCCCCAAATCTAGTCCTAAAACAGACTAATGAACAAACAATAGGTTCATCCTGAACTTAGTACTCCTTCATCTCTATTTTTCTAGTGAAAGATTGTAAAAAACTGAAGTATTGATTTTTTTAGCCATTTGAAAAAATCTCAATCTCAGTCCTGCTACAATCCCTCATTAGAGATAGAGATGTCGAGTTTAATAAGTTCGGAATATGACAGAATAGATGGATGTTAAAGAATACATTCAAAATATTATAGAGCGAAACTCTGGAATTCAATGTAGAAAATCTGGCATAAAAAAGCTATAAAAGTAGAAAAGTTAAATTAAGAGTACATAAAAAGCCTTTGAATATATGGAAGTTTTTGCAGTTTTTTTTCTCCGTTAACGAGAGGAACGAAACAGTTGAATTGAATAATTGATATTTATAAGAAATGTAATTCATATGAATTATGTGTGAAGTTGAAAACTTATTCTTATGAAAAATATCACCAATTCATGGAAGAATCTCTTGAATGAGAAGTCTTAGAATTATAATTTTTATAATACTTAATAAATAATAGAACTTGGCACAATGGAGAATAGGTATACGTAGTTTGACCATAAATTAATGTGTTTTTTAGATGGATGCTTGATTTTCTGAATCACTCTATATGATATTGCGCTATATTTTATCAATTCTATTTGTACTTTCAAGTGTGCAGCAAAATGGCCACATATTCGAATTCTATTCAATGAACGATAAAAAGATTTCCACATAATGTACAAAATGAACTGTAAAAAATCAAACTATCACACGTCAGAATTGTTTGTATTGTCAAAATCAAATTGAACCAAACATATTTATAGATGGATTAAATTTCAATTATTTCCCATCGAATTCGGACAGTTTGAAAGAAAAATGATGACACATAAAGTTATTATTGATAATGAACGAAAAAAACAAATTTTATGCATTGATGGTGCATTTTCGCTCCAACATTTAACGATAGTTGGAAAATTGCTGAAGCGTCAAGTTTTTCCATCGAGCTTTGATTGGAACCAAGTGATTTCATTGGAGCTGGTAGAAACTTTGTAAGGAAAAAGTGGAGAAATCGAAGAAATAAATTGACGAGGACTAATACGACTAATATCAAAGTCCCAGAAAAGTGGATTTGACCTGTAACTTGTTTTCAAAAGAAAAATCCGCGATCATTTTTTTTCCGATGGGAAATGTCCAGTTTTCGTGTTTGTAATCGAAGCTTCTCATTAGTTTCTCCTTCAAATAACCAAAATTTTGTTTATCATTAGTATTATTATTTAAGCCCTATCTTTTATACAATAGTTAACATTTTTCGTTTTAACTACTTTGTTTCTCTACAACAATAACGAGATTTCATAGAAAAAATTTGGATTTGATGAGTTTCTCAAAAATTTTAGATTTTCCGATTTCAATCAATTTCCAAAATATTGTTTATTTAGTCCTAAATATCTGGTATACCGACGAAAATCAAGTTTTTATGGATGAATTGTTTTAGTGACAAATAAGAGAGCTGCAATAAAATCAGCATTTTTGATTACAGCAAAACGACAATTTTTATTTATGACTATGATTGGTTTTGTGTTTATTTATTTGCTTACTGTTGTTTTTAGTCCTGAATGCTAACAACAATAACAAGGATATAGTGAACGGGAGAGAGGACTATGACCAGTTTACGAACAATACTGGGAAATGGTCTCTAAATCATTCCCACTGCAAAACACTAAAATCGAAACTGGCCATTTCGAATTGTTGTTGTCTGGTTGTTATTGTTTGGTTGGATAGAGAATTTTTGGGATGATTAAATCGTAAAATCGAACGCTCTTATCGTTAGAACATCACCATATTTTTCCCTGATTTTTTTTTTTTTTTTAATTTGCATCCGAATTCTGGATTTACGGTTTGAAGTTTCGACCTCTGTCGTGCCTTCTCATAATACCGAGTTTCGTGTCGTAAACTTGTGTTGTGGATTAGATTCTACACAACGAAATCCGATAGCACTTTAGCAGGTTAATATTGAAGTTATCGTTTTAGTGGGACTGTTTAATATTGAACAGAATATCTGAATATTAATTCCAAAACCTAATACACACTCTCTTTTTCTCTCCTACTATTCACTAACAGAACTCCGTCTATCACACAATTGTTGTAATGGGACTTTCGTGCCCGCTTTACAAACCAACTTCCCATTCGGTTATGACTATAACGTCGCTCGTTTTCTCGCTTGGCGAGCCCAATTCCGATCATATTCCTACCATAAAACTATATAAGCTATTTGCATATTTTAATTATGAAAAACTGAACGATAAAATATTCGAAGTTGTGGAATTATTATGCCAAAGTCAGTTCGTCAATTCAATCCTACTACCTACTTATATCAAGCCTGGAAAAAAAAAATAACAGGCAAACTTTGTCGAATTTATTGTTATCGGATAGGGAGGGGTTGAAAGTTTTGCTGCCATATTGAATTAGTCGGTAGTTGTAATAACAAGTGAAGGTGCTTTTATTGTTATCATTTGAATGGCAATCTAGATGGTTGTTGGTTGTATGGGAGTCTGCAAACTTGGTCCATGGAACAATACAACAGATTATCCGGTCTGACATATAAACACCCATACACATATCCATCCGCCCACATATTCTGTCGCTAAGTTAATTATAGGAAACAGAATAAGCCACTGTAAGCAGTTTGTAATAGTATTTAGTATTTGCTTGTGCGTAGAATAGTTTGAATTCAGACCACAATCCGCTATCGGCGCTAAGAAAATGATAAATTCGCAGCACAATTCACAACTGAGAAGTTTTCCAACCGGACGTGAGCTTAAAGGTGAATGACGCTCTATTACTAAATATGTCAAAATCTAACCGTACAATAAATCACTTTACTTGTTTCTTTTAAGGGCGAATTAATTGAGTAGGTGGTTTATTTACAATTCCATCATAATAGGTACTATCTACAACTGAATTTATTGAACAATAGACGATGTTTCCATCCAATTATCTCCTCAATTAAATTATGCGAATCAACTACAATTAAAAAATAAAGACGATGAGAGAAAAATAATATAAGAAAAATTGAAAACAAAACGAATTTGACTATATGTATATACAATAAGCGTTGTTAGGTTGAAAATAATAGAGCAAAACAAACGTTTGTAAGCAATTTGAATAAAAAAGGGCTCATCCGCATCGTTCAGTTAGAAAATTTGCATATTCAAATGTTGTGGCTGTCGCAATTACGTCATAATTGAAATAGCACAAAAGAGACAGCGCCCTTTGCAATTGGCCGTAAGCAACTAACGATCGTATAATAGGAGTGACAGTTTACCACACTACTCTAAACGCGTCTGTCTTGTCACTTTGATTCTGAAAAAGGCAACAAACACTTCTAGAATTACCTTCGGACATGACCGGCTAACCAATTCGCATAGAAAATAATATTAATATAAAAGCAATGACAACTAGATGAGAGGGTAATTGGGATGAATTCCTGAAAAAAAAAAAAACAAAAAACAAAAAAGCAAGTTTCATTATGTCATCGAATATTTATAATTCAACCAACTTCCATTTCCATTTTCCCATCATCATCGATTGATAAATAGGCAAAATTTTCATTTATTAGCGCACGAATCTGACAAGACGACGTGTGAAGTCATCGTTGGATTCCTACAAATCGTTGAATATTCTCAAAATTTGATATATTTTCCCCTCTTATCACTCACTATTCATTCTGTTAATTAAATATTATACAGGCTGAAAAAATTCATCATCTTTGAATAGACTTTCTTTTATATTGCTGAATAATTGATTACCTATAGCTGACGTTGGAGCTTCTATGAAGTTGAATTGTTTATACCGTAGTCAAAAATATCAATCCATTTTCGCCCTCAAATATGTATATGTCAAAAGCTCTATTCAAAAACTATCAATCCAATTGCGATGAAACTTAATCTATGGGTTTGGCCTGACTTGTGGATGGTCGTATCTGAAAATCGTCAAAATTGGATATAATGGCGATAAGATATAAAGATTAAATCACCAAAAATCATAAAGAATCATCATTATTTTTTGAAATATCTTAAGAACAACACATCAAAGGTGAGAGTTTCCCATATAAAAAGTCATCACAACTTTTTTCGTGAAAATCATTTTGAATAATTAACGTCAATAGAAATAAATAAGTATACATGCTCGGTTGTGAAACACAAAATCACAAAATAAAATTTACTATACAAATAGGTAATTCAAATGATTTGCTATTTGTTTGAGTTATCGTGATTTATAAATCCGAATTCATTTTAATCTATCAAGATTAGTAACTTTGCATAAAATCCATCTGTTCTATGTTTAATTAAAGCTTGGAAATGTCTTAAAAATGCTGATTCTTTCATCAAGCTCGAATTCAGATTGTCGGGCCAAACTCAAAGATCAAGTTAGAATCATTCAAATAAATTTAGAGTAAAGTAGCATCATCTGGTGTGACGCACGTTCCGACAACTACGACGTATTGTCTAATAACGTCACGGATTAAATCTGGTACACGGCTATTATTCTGCATACCAAAAACCGTGCCAAATATCAAATTCACTCACAAATATTAATACATATAGAGGAAGAGAGAAAGAGGGAGGAGGGGGTAGTAGAATTGGAAAAATTCCAATAATTTTTTCAACGAAACAATTTCAATAATAACGTGTTGTTATTGAGCATGAGCGTTGAATAACGAGCCAAATCTCACGATTGATGATTTTAGGTAATTAACATTTGGACATGTTGCTAAACGTAGGTGTACAATCTATGAAGGCTGATTATGGCGCAAATTCTGCCTTTACTGTAGGCTTTGAGCCAGATTGTGATCAAATCATTGTTTGACGTGGCTTGTGATTGACGAATTAATCAATCGTATGGTAACAAGTCGGAAAGCTTTAGAATCCCTATAGTTGACTTGCCGTACAATTTTCATTTCATTACTTAATATTTATTCAGTATTAGTTCGGATGTGATAATGTGTGGAAAATTTGGAACATTGGGCTTCAATCATCCGATTCGATTTTGAAACATCGAAATCTAAATTGGTCCTCATTCATGATCAACCGCAAATCACCCAATATATTAGTGACTATACGGTGATTACTGAGGCGACGAAAATGTCACCATCATCATTTGTTTTGACACAAACAAACGAACATTAGAGCAAAAAAATCCGATCCAATCTTGAACTAATAGAGCCAACCTAGATCTAAAACATTATAAAACATCAATAATTGATATTTTAATTATTATTATTATACAAAATTATACATAAGTACTATAATGGTACAATCGACTAAATTTGGAATTTTTCTACATTGCAGTATTCCAAAAATGTTCATTGTCGAATCAAAATAAAACAATCAATATTGAAACAATAACAACGTACCTTGTTTCATGAAGAAACATTTTCAAAGTGAAAAACAAGTGAAATTCTATCTGATAATGATAATACTATAATAAAAGAAGATCAGGGGGTCGATTTTCTAATTATTTCGTTTCAGTGCAATTTTCAAATAATTATGGTAATATTATTCAGTTGATAACATAGAATTATTGTTTTATTCAATTATAGATAAGAATTAAAACGGAAATAAATTTCTACACAATCTTTGTTATCTAAACTAAAAGGTTTCGATAAATATTTTGTAAATATTCAAGTGAATAAATCACGAACAAAACGGCGAAAACAGAACTAATATTCAATTCTAAATTCGAGATGAATAATCGAATTTGAATTTTGTTCGTATCTTCAAGTAATTCTCCATTTATTTACTCTAGGAAAGTCTTGTTTTCTAGATATATTTAGAGCTTTTTTGAAAATAAGGACAAATTTCCAAAATTCAGATTTTCTATGAGTTTTATTGATTTGTTGTTTAGAACACCGTATAAATTCGAATAGGAGCATATTGTAGGAGTTATTGTAAATTAGTAACTATTTAGAGAGTAGAATAATGATTGAAAATTTGCGGAATCAAGATATTTTTACTATCTTGTTTATGGAAGCTCAAAAATTGATCAGAATATAGTTTTTTCGTCATTTGAAAGTGTGAATTATGAAATTTCCGATAAGGACAAAGTTCCAAAAACCACTGCAGATTTTCCATTTTTTCAATAATATTTTAGCAGTTTAGAGTAGAATTACAAATTTTCTAAGCACTGTCTTTTTTTTATGAATTCTTTCCATATTCAGCAAATATTTTTGCCATTAAATGTGTTTCTTAGCAAATTTCCAAACCTGAAATAAGTATTTCATGTTTTTGGAAAATTACTTTTTTTTTAATTTAACATATTCTCTTATGAATTTTTAACATATCTTGATAACTTTACCTCTATTTTGCGAAAATTCAACTTGACGCCTTTGTAGATTTCAATTCAAGCTCGAATCTGTGATTATTTTTTTTTGTAAAATGAGAATGGAATTTTTTTTGTGAAACTTCATTTTCTAATTTTATATAGAGTTTGTAAAGTTCTTGGTTAGACTTCGATATTTTCGCGTCTCAATTGAAACGTAATATCAATTTTATATTTTACATTTTCTTATGCAATTGTAAAAAAGTCCTAGTTTCGCAAATTATCATTTCGCAGTTGAACAAATAATCACAGAGACAATATTGAAATTTAAAATTTAAATCTATAAGAACTAATTAACGCAATTGTTCATTAGCTTTTTTGTAATTTATAATTTCACAAATCAACTCGTCTAACATTATAACAGAATAATATAACGATTTCTATGCAATTTTGTTATACGATTCTACTAGTTAGTGCGCTTGTAATGCATTCTAGCCAGAAGCAAAATATGAACATTATCCACGAACTAGGTATCTACAAATACAATATTGTTACTACCAACTATTATTATATTTCTATTTATAAAGTATCAAATTCATAATCAGAAAATTACAACATCAATGATAACTGATCAATAATTAAACATGAATCATATTGTAATTAATATTAGAGCGATGTTATAAACATATCATTCATTTTAGTGGTTAAAATCGGCTAAAATCACTGGACTGGATGTATCCCTCTAGATATTTATTTAAAACACATATTACATCGGATATGAACGGATCAATATCCAACATACAAATAAAGACACAAACAATCCATTCCAGATCGTCGCAAATCCGACACGAATCATAAATCATCCATTTAAGTTCAACTACGTTAGCATATCAGGAAAAATGAATTATTGATTGTTTGCAAATATTTAAATAATCAAATTATTCAGATATTTTCCATTTTATTGCTTTGAACTTTACCCACAAAAATATTCTCTCAATAGAGAAATATAGTGGAAAAACGATATTCTGTGGGTTTAATTTTACGAATAGGTACGCCTCACGAATTATTGATACAACCAGTATTAATGGATAGGTACATATAAGATTAATATCACTATTTAGAAAGTTTATCATGAAAAAGCTATGAATATGAATAGATAGTTTCAATAAAACGCCCTAAGCTTCGTAATTATTATCATTAACTTGTGCGGAAGAAAATTGGTGGATGCGCCGGGAGTTGTAAACTAGTATCGATTTTGTTATAAATAAAATAGATTCGATTCAACTTTATATAAATTCCACCAAATATCCTAAACACAAAAGCATTGATACAGATACAGATACAAATAGAGAACAAACGAATAACAAATCAAAACAACACTAAAATCGTCCATCATCATCATGATTCAAACCGAACAAAATCATTTCCAATGATGTCGCTGATAACTATGAGCATTATACATATTTTTGATTTTATGTATTAATATCGATTTATTATTTTTTATGTATATAGAGTTCGTTTGGCTTAATTTGTTCAACTGGCGATTTTTTTAATGTACATACCATACACTAGGTAAACTAAAACGGGCACGCATTTAATTATTACTTCTGTGAATGGTAACTTTCAAAAACATATCAAAAAAAAATATATTCTATTTCATCAAAATTCGTTTTTCATCTATCAAAAAATTGGAATTCGATTAAAATAATTCTATAGAATCAGATTTCACTTTTTATTGTTATCAAAGCTTGTATCGGACAGAATAATAATTCTATTCATTTATTTGCACAGCACGAAATTGAATTTATTAAAATGTGATTACCGTCAAGTCTGTTATTAGCTTTTCTGTATTTGGAATGTTTGTTTATGAATACGAATCAAAAAACAAAAATTAGTGATGTTGAAATGATTTTTCAATTTTTTCTATTTTCAAGAGAATTTTTCATTCAACTCATATTTGAAGTCTACGGTAAGTAATACCAGACAATATTAGTAAATCGAGTGGCTATACTAAAAAGCAAATTACTTCAATTCACACGTTAGGGAAACTCAACGTTTCCGCAATTTAATAACTTCTCAAAATTCGAATGGTGGAATTTTATGCTATTCCATAACTAAATTTTATAGAGCCATCTTCAATCCGATATTATCCACCCTACACCTGGCAATTTTCCCTTTTTCTCGTTTAATAGTTTCCCGAAGAAGCGCATGTAGAAATTCATTTATAACTCTCTCAATTAAATTACCAAATATTATAGTAGGACATGAGGCGAAAAAAATATATTAAAATATTTTTGTTGTTGATTCAGTAAAGAGTACTTGAGCTTAATATGCAATTTCCAATGCAAATAGATGGGCATGTTGGAGGATAGATAGAGGAAATGGAAATACGTAAGTCAACATACAACGATAAATATCAATTCCTGTCTGTGTTTAAAGTTGCGATCTTTTCTGTTTTTTGTGAAAATTTCAGAATTTTTGAATTTTCGTCTGAATTACCGTATCAGAATTCACAGTTATCATTAATTTTTATTGTTTTGTTCTCTTATATTTTAAAGAAAGTCTATGTAATTTAGATAGATGTTTTTTTATCAAACTTTTTATGTACGAGTCAAATTTTAACGAGTTTATCCTTCGATTTTCCCAACTGGAGCTTTGTGTGAAACTCTCAATTTCTTCTCTGAATTTCCATAATTTGCAACGAACTTTCCTGATGAAAAACGCCAATTTTTCGAGAACTCTTGGGATTTTGAAACAGTATTATAACTTGTCAATTTCATGAGCTTCTCTAATTCAGAAAATTTTCTGTAAAAACAACTGACGTCTTACAAATTTATTTTTTTCTTTGATAAATCGAACTGATCTAATTGTCAATAATCCATTCTGCATTAATAGTTATAAAATTCTAATAAACAAAACAGGAAAATTTCGTTGAGAGAAAACAATACCTGTTCCATCAAACAAGCTTTACTGAGTTTATACACATAATAACGAATGAATGACGAACTGTCAGCAAGAAAATATTAAAAGTTTCAATAATCCATCAAGGCAACTAGAGGAGGTTTTAAACTTTATGATAAGTTTTATATTGTTGTTGCAACTCTATCTTTGAGAGTAACAGTAAAATGAATATTCGCAATTTGATATATCGTTTCGAATTAACCAATACATATAATCCATTTTTTATTTAACATTGTTAACAATTAAGTACCTATGTACTTACTATAATCAATCAAAAATTTAGGATATTCATAGTAATTAATAGCCACAATAAATAAACTTGATCATAAATAATATTAATAATAATGAGTAACTAAAATGTATTATTTTACTTATACATATATTGTAGAAATTCCGTGGCGGTCACAGTCAATTAGCTCATCTAAATCCTGTTTGATATCGTTATTTGTATTGATAATTATGCGAAACCTTGGATACAAGCAAACAATGTTTAACTATTAACTTGACAAATTCATTTCCCCTTTTGTTGAATTATTGCATTACCACAAAAGATATTCAATTCACATTTGTACAGTTTCAGAGAATTTCTTTGAAATCAATTGAATTTATTATTTGGCAAAATTTAAAATT
>JAZBGZ010000006.1:237300-249448 GCA_037414795.1 Stenodera caucasica
ATTTTACTACAAACTACTCTAGGATATTTTAAATAATTTTAAAGTTACAACCTTCCACGATAAAGGTATATCAGAATAGTTTCACTGAATTGTATTTATCACACTTTGTGTAGCATAAGATTTTCTACAAAAATATCAAGGTTGCAATTGTTTTATAGTGCATTATTCAAATTGTGATTATATTTATAGTTCATGTTGTTCAATGCTTTGATTTCTCTTAATACCTTGCACCAATAGAAGGACAATAATATGAATACTAGCGACATTTACCTACTAATTATTGGTATTATCAACCGCCTATGACCCTCTTGTCAATCAGAATCGTCTGTTTTTAATTATTATCATTGTCCAATGTCATATATGTATTTAACGACAAGTATATCTACTTATAATAAGAATAATTCAATTTATTAATTTTATTATTATGTTCAATAAAATCTCAAAAATTAAATCACGGTAAAATTCGAATCTATACATGATCTTACAGTGACCCATGAAGTCATGATTCATGAGTCATGATCTAATATTGTAGCGGCATCTATTGCAATTTCTTGTAAAAAAAGAAACAGTCAATTCTATAATTTGGTGGAAAATCAAAAATCAATTCATCTATTATTTGTTGGATAACTTTCAAATAACAATCACTATTGTCTATGTTGGATGATAATTTCCCAAGTAATTAATTTATGAATAATGGATAAGAAAAATTATCTTTTAAAGTGCAATTACTGCAGTGATAGATCGCTGACTTTGTTCCAATATTATTTATATGTATTTCATAGTTTATCTGAAAATAATAAACATCAATAATTAATTAATTCAATTGATCAATTTTATTATTTAGAGTGGAGAATAGTTACTGGACGAGCACATTATCTTCTTTAAATTCGTTTCACGAATCTTATGATGAATCCAATTAATTTACTCCTCACCCACTTCCTTACCTATCTGATAATGAATTATTGGACGACAGTCTATATGCTGGTATTCTGAATTTAAAGTACACAATTGCAATTCCAAATTAGAGCACCATTTATTTCTTCAGCTAATAAATGATATTTACTCAATTAACTTGTTTCTGCTAATTCTGGTTTTTCTAATTCGATCGGATTGTGTAAAATCTAACTTTATAAATTTATCACATCATAATCTTCTGTAGGTGATGATAAAATCGCTTGATGAATTTTTGGTGCACATCTAAAATTGAATTAAGCTGAAAACAATTGAGTAAATAAACATGAATACTTAGATTAATACTGTTGAGTATAATTCAATTTCTATCCTCTAAACCAAATCAAAATTTTGAACTAGAACTAATGATTTTTTAATATTTTTTAATAATAATGCATGTTCATAATTGATATTTGCATAACAGGAATTGGACATGCTTATGTTCTACCTCAAACAAAACGTGTCCATTGTAAAACATTTTCACTTCTTTATAATACAGAAATAACACACCTTCGAATCACACAATTTTCAATAATATAACCTCTAAATTGTATAAATTTACTTGTAATTTAAGAGCATCCAACTTCATCTCACAAAGTATGCAGCTTATCTACATAGCCCTCGTCTGCAATCAATTGATAGTATTACAAATTAATTATTAATAGATATTCATTCGATAGTTCCATAGAAATAGTTCAACCAATTAAGAGCATATGAAATTTCAAGCAAAATTTTACTTAACTAATTGTGGCGCATTTACTATTCACTATTTATACATACATATACAAATATACAATTGTTTGAGATGAATTAGATAATAAGTATATATTGACAGAGCAAATATTGCGAGTTATTATAAGATTATTAATCAATAAATGACTTTGTTGTTAAATTGTAATCAAAATTGAAATACCAATTTTTATTGTTGTTTCAAGAAATTACAATAGATGTCGCTACTAAATAGATCGTTACCAAAAATTCACCGCGTTATTTTCTACGCATGCCCTATTTTTCGGAACAACTTTTAAAAACCGTTGAATATATTAAATATTTATTATTAATAATAATAATTTATTATTATAAAAAAAAAAATCGATTCGAAACGAACACACAGCGAACGAACGATTGACATCTAGCTTTTCATCCAATTACTAATATTAAAAAAATTAAAAATTTTAAAGGGTTAAATTAATAAAAAAATCAAACAATTAGTTCTGGTCAAATTTATTGTTAGAATCGTTACAGAATTATACTCTTAGTAAATATCTCCATCGTTTAACTCTAGAAATTAGACAGAAAATACTCGTTTATATGTATAAAGCCGAAAGGCGGTTTCGATCAAAATCGAAAAATTATGTTTTTTTCTTTCTTTCGAATGATAAGTAGATGACAAATTACTCAGATTATAGAACTGGAACGTATCTTACATTGAAGTTTATTTTAACATTCACGTAAATTACTACTCCAGATAGTCTAGAGTTGAAACGAATGCTTCATTCATTAGTCGTCGATAGAATTGTGTAGCAGTTCGTTTTATTATTGTAATTTGTTGATTTATCCATCTTTTCATACGTCGACATAGAATAGTTCGACGTCGTTTCAAACGATAAAAACAATATTGATGTTTATAACAAGCAATTTCAATTAATAAAACAATACCTGAGAACACATTTCCAATAGATAATAAATAAAATGTTCCCTGTAACATTTTCAGACTGATCGGTTGTAATTTCTCATTATCTTCTGTAACTTTAGCTGTAAGCGTTTTTTTACCAACATTACTATTTGTAATTGTATCAGCCTCTTGTGTTTCCAATAATTCTTTTTGTTTGCCCAAATGTTTATATTCATCCTCGGTCATTTTTGTAATAATTCCAGCTTCAAAAATCGACATCAATCTGAAACGTATCCAATCAAATATCAAAATCGATTGGATAATTAAAATTGATACATTCGATTAACTTGCTCAATATAAGGACAACCCAATTGAAGGGCTATTGCTGAATATGCTGTATTTAATTTTTCACTCAAATGAAAATTACTAGGACCGAATCGTTGTATATCGAAAAATAATGTTTCACGTCCAGCAATAACGGCCGTATTTTTTGTAGATTTTACCATTTCAACCCCTTGTTCTACCGATTCTAAGAGATAATTATCTTGATGTTTGCTCATCATGTTCCATAATCGATGATAAATTCCTGTTCCATTCTAAAATGAATTGTTTTTAAATAATAAATTATTACTAATTACTATTACATATTTCTCAAATAGGTAATATATCGATTATTGTACTTACTTCTAATAAACTATAGAAAGAACTATGACGTTCTACATATAGTTTATATCCTCTGACAGCCATGGCCTTTTCGAGTTGGTTCAGATTATTGATTGCCTTCTCTAATATCAAATAAATCAAAATTTAATAGAATTCATCAAATTTAATATTGATGAAGACACACCGCGACCCGGTTTCGCTAATAACGATGTTAAATTAGCCGAATACATATCGTTTATAACGTAAGTAGCAGAAATCGAAAGGATTATTGTAAAAAATCGAGCCTTATGACTGGAGTTTGGCTCACGTCCGGCTGGAAATTGAACAATACATAGTATATGAACAACCTATAACAATAAAAACTAAAGAATCGAACAAAAACAAAAAATCTAACTTTGTTTCAATAAAACTGTTGTTGTGAACCAGGTACAATCAAATAATAGTCGAGTATGCGATCGAATTCGAAATCTTGGCCTCCATAAATTTGGCAATGCAATAATCGCATACAAAACTGGCCCAACAATAACGAAAGTTATGCCGATTGCTGGCCAAACTTGCCAATGAAATGGCCGCAATAATGCCAGAGCTTCATTCAATTTACTTGGTGCGTGTGTGATGAATGCACCACTATCAGCTAAAGTTATAAATGAAAATTCCACATATTTTGAACGTTCATAAGTTAGGGCCACATCTCCGATAAACAATTCCACATCCTGGAAATCATTCACTTACAATTAGTCAGTAAGTAGTATGCGCTATTTTCTTAGACTTCGCTCCCACTACAAATGTATGTATATGTATGTATACATAGACCTCGAGGAAATGAGAATCGAATTGAATCGCGCCTCAAATTAGAAAAACAAATGCCCAGAGGACATGGACATAATATGTATTGGAACTGGAGTCTTATTATTAGTAAGATTTTTGTAATCGAAGCTGAATTTGAAATTTACCCGCTTCCAAACTAATCCTAGAACGCCATTAAAACTCCCATTTTCCGAAGCTGATGAGCCTTGAATTCTTTCAGGCGGATCAATATATTCGTATCTAAATCAATAAATAATAAAATTCATTCAAAATAATTATTACCTATCTTTGAATACTTGAATTCACCTGAAATTAAGTTTTTTTGATAACAAAGATAAGATACGATCATCTCGACCGCCTAACACTGTCATGCTATTGTTTGTGTACTTGACAAAATGCCATGGTGGTTTCTAATTGAAAATCGGAAAAATTCAAACTATCAAATAGATATGTAAAAAAGTGTGAATTTCCTACATACGTGAATAACGGGAATTTTGAAAATTTTTCCATTAAAATCTTTGTAGACGTTCTTATAATGGGTTGGTAGTGTTGGATGATGGAAAAGACCAACGCCTTCACGCCACCAATTCACCATCTCTAAATGATGTCTTTTATAAGATAAAGCTTGATTGTAATAAATCCGGAATCTGAATTAAGAAAAATATATTCAAAGTTTATTATTTGAGGAAACAATTTTATTGCATACGTTTTATCTCTCGGATTAGTTATAACAAAAACTCTCATAACATTATCGATATTTCTGATAAAATAACGATCGAAAGACTTCCTACCCCAATTGAAAATGTACACGATATTTCGCCGAATATATTCATAATTTTGAATCTAAAATCCCAAAAATTTACAACTTGATCTTTATTGTCAATTATAAAGCTTCATCTTCATCTAATACATAATTCCATAGAGAGCTTGTGACAATAGATATGAAGATTTATTATAAATTGAAAATAACGTACCTCTAATAAAATATGTTCATATAATTTGTGAGTACAGAAGAAAATTGAATAGGATTTTTCATGATTATCAACTCTATTCCCAATAAATTCAAAATACTGTAACAAAAGTTTTCAAGTTACTATAAAATACTAATTATCTTGCCATCTATTGATATTGTTTGCAACAAATTAAAATACTGTTATATTACATAAGAATAGTGCAAATTTCCCGCTCCCTAATCTCAAGTGATTAACTAGATAGAGAACAGGAAATTCACATCGCTCATTTATTTACTTTATCCTGAATTTCCACCGTACTGAGATTGAATAGTTCAACAGAAATTCGTTGATTGGCGAATTTTCTTGTCAACATTCTGATAAAATCGACATTTGTCTGATTATCGAAACATATTGAAATTTCATTTGTTGAAAAACCGTAGATAATTTCGTGAACTGCTGAAATTAAATCGCCACCATTCTCTATTTTGTGTAATTGTTGATCAGCTGAAATTTTATTATCCAGTTTTAACAAATTCAAATTTGTATTTAATATAAATTTTACCGTGAATATTCAAAAGAATATCTCTTTTGTAAGCTGCATTTGCTTGGAATAAATTTAGAAAAATAATAACTGGTAATACTTCAATCATGTTTTGATTAATTCTAACTAGAAATTATCTGGAATTGCGTGTTTATAGAATTATTATTTCGATTGGATACTTTCCTTCAACTTGTCAGATATTTTTCAAGCTTATTAAATATTGAAATACTAACATTTGAGAAATCAAACTTCGAAATAAAAATAATGGAAAGGCAAAATCGAAACCACACAAAATACCTACAATACTAGTGGATTATTTTCAGTCAATTGGATTACGTTTCTGGTATTCCTTAATTAATTGAATGTTAGTTTTTCTTATAATAGAAAACCTATAAATTCGGATTCAGATCAACTTTCTATCATTTTTCGAAATAACCAGATCTTTTGTCCTACAGAAAATTATTTGTTTTCAAGACTACTTCTCGAATTAGTGGAGAAATCAATCAACTTCACTATTACTAGTCCAGGATACTCATATTATGTTTTATTTACTATGATCAGATGCTGAGAATTGGGAACAGAAACTCCAAATCAAGACCTAGATCCCAAGGATTCCGGAAAACTAATCTAATAATTTAATAATCCAGGTACTTAGGTAAATGATTTTGCGCGAAATAAATCAAATTTTCATCAACTATCTTGTAATCAATAGGTACAACATATGCACATAACGAATCGTATAGAAAAGTCACACTTCTCTATTTACAAATAAATAGACCGTAGTGTTCATACATACATATAAAATAAATTACTAGTCCTATAATTTTTCAATTTTTTCTCTTTATTGTCGTAAATTATAATCTAGAACAGGTTCATTGTTGTAATAATTCTTATAATTTCTAGATAAATTCTAGATGAGAATGAATTTTTTTCTGCAACTTTATGCACATTATTTGTACATAATATAATATAATACTTACATAAATATCTATGAATGTAGAGTATAATAGAATTCTCAACCGGATCATATGTATAGTGTGCAGGGTACCTACCTCTCTCTACATAGGTATATGTAGTTTATGTACAATATACATATAGTATGTATTTATAAGTACATAAGAGTTATTTCTTGTAAATACATATATAAAGAACTGTGGAGGGGTAGCATTCCAGTATACGCAGTCAAGGTCTCTCACTTCTTCTCGTTTGCACTGAACTCCAACAGAAAAACGAGAATTAGCTACTAGAAAGAGAGTGTAGAAGGAGAGATTAGAAAGATCACTGGTCCATTGACATTTCAAATTCTAATAATAAAGTGTCTAAATTTCCAATCAACATTTCATTGATTAATTAACAAATTACCTAATAATTAGTGTACTTGGAATTTTTAGTGAATTGCGGACTTATAATTATGAGGTAGTGTAACGGTCGTTCAATAACAACTATGGGGATGACGTCCAGATCGCCGATCAACCGCTAACTCCATAACTAATCAAACAGTTCAATCAGGTATTTCAAGAATTTACTTCCGCATCATTTATCGTTTTTATCGAAAATTCGCATCAATTATCAATCAAAGTGTCGCCAGATGTTCGGTTCAGTTTGATGGAAAATTCAATTAAACTAGGAAATAATTCACATTAATGTTAAAATAATTAGGTGGCTTGCTTCGAGTTTCTGTTCACAAATTAAGCTTGTAGTTGATTATTTATAATTTCCGTTGAATCCATATAAAAAATTCCAGGTAGAAATCAACAAATTCCAGTAATATTCCGACAATACTGTAAATTCTGTTAAATAAATTCTATTTCTATGTGAAAAGCTTTTGTTGAATTTTAACGGCGCGTGATCTTCGATAATAAAAGGACGATGGACGCTTTTCTACCTGGTCTCGTTCAATTTGAACCGTGGGAGATTTCAACAGAGGTGCAAGACACCAACACCATATAATTAAACAAATAGTTTTATGAACGACTACTTGCTGTGGATATAATATACATAAATAAATATGTATGTATAACCTAGTAATATAATATTAACAACCGAACAAATTTCTCACATCTGAAAATGGGAAGCACTTAATTAAATTTAAACAGTTCCAATTACAATTAAGATACAATTATAAAACGCTCCTAATTAACTTCCGCAAACGTGCATTATTCTAATAACTATAACTATCTAATTGCATCTTATGAATTTTTATGCAGACTTCCATATTTCCGATGTAAAATCGCTTGAAAACATGCCGCCAATTATTTAATCCAAACTAGATCGCAATTATCTAATTATTATATTAGATATATCTATATTCAAAAATTGTGGAAATTCTTTGAAAATTACTTAAAAAAAAAAAACTATTTGCCTCCTGTGAGGTTTGAACTCACGACCCCTGGTTTACGAGACCAGTGCTCTACCACTGAGCTAAAGAGGCCGTATGTTGCAAGCGATCCTATTTTTACGTATTTAAAGAGCACCAATACTCAAATTGAGAAAATTGAAAATGAATTGTAATTAAATAATCTTTTAATAACAAATACCGAGAAAATACTACAATATTCGATCATCGAACAAATTCTGAACGTAAATTGACTTATATGTAGTGAATGACAATATTTGTAGCATTTATTGTAGTTACAGTAATGTTGAAGGTAGCTATCAAACGAAGAATTAATGAAAAAAGCCGCTTTAGATAAATACAGACGAGACTTCTGATATTGCAATTTCGCTTTTGAATATAGCATAAATTATGATTTTGATGAGTATTCATTTGTGGTAAAATGTTGGCAAAACTTTCTGAAAATACGGTCTAATATGAGAGATAAATGAGACTAGAGGTCAAAGTATTATCTTCCGCCTTAAATATGATGTAAAGCATTTATTCTTTCTTCAACAAAGAAATATAATTGTAGAAAAATCTATTTTTGGAAGTTACTGTATCCCCAATAGAAAATCATATTTTGGTCTGTTCTAACTGATTATTGGTTCCATTAAATTTTGTTAGATTCGCTAGATTGTAACATTTTTGTTGGCTGCTTTTCCAGATGCGGCAATGTGAACTACAATCATCATGTCTTCGCCATCACCAGATCTACAAAAAGTCGTCGATCACACCTATCAATCGAGTGAAGCTAGCGATCACGGCCTCTTATCATCTCATACACATGCTTGTACATGTTGTAGTGAGAAACCATTAGAACCAGCACCTAATAAGACTGAACAAATTCATAATCATCATCTATCATCATCCCATTGCCTAACGAAATCAACCCATCATCATAATATCATCGGTCTGAATCATGCACCATCGAACACAAATCACATCCATTCAATCAATCAAGCTGTACATGTCCATGTACACCAATCACCAAAAACTGGCCGAAACCCAAAATTGATATCCTCATCCTGTACATGTCATTTGCAAGAAGATGCGAACGGTATCGCCGAAATCGATAATAATTTGACGACAAATCGCAAATTGGAGGCCGACGATCGAATTGAAGTGTCGCCATTACCGCCAGCTTTACCTCCTCGGCCACCACCCCGGCCCCGATTCGATGGCAGTCTAAATTCCAGACATCATTTGCAAATTTGTAAGTAGCAGGAATTTCAAGATTCAAGTTTTGAAATTCAAATGATAAAAGGGCGAGATTGCGTATGACTGGTCCGTTATGATATCGACTAGTCGAGTGAAAGACGCCGGCGTCACTATGGCGACGCCTACAGGATAACGTCGCTCCCTAATAATTCCACAATTCAATAGAATTGCGTGCTTTGTTTACTTACGTTTTTTTTTTTCGGGAGTTAGGTTATCAGTTGGATTTTGCTTTCGATTAAATTAGAATCATGCATGGTTATCCGGTGATGCAAGTAGTTCAGTACCATATACCACCTACAATTCAGCAATTTCCACCCCCATTACCACACGGTAATACTATTTATCTATAAATTTGATTAATAAATTAATTTCTTTTATAGCCAATCCAAATCATGGCGGTATTAGAAAATATGTGTTCTGGTGTTGTGTTTGTGGTGGTTTAGCGACGATATTAGGAGCCCTATTTCTTGCTGTATATTTTTTATTGCGTTCATACACATCAACTTTGGGCTATTTCGAAACAATTCCAACATTCGTGCCTGCAACAATGGTGAGAAAACAATTACATATTTGAATAGTAGGTAAACCGAATTCATTTGATTGATTTCAGTTAATTTTGACTGGTTTGTGTGTAATTAGTTTAGCTCGACGTAAAAATCGTTACAGTTATTTGGTAATTTATGAATAGGTATACCCCAATATTCGTAACGTTAATTTGGATCAATTTCAGATTAAAGTCTGTGGTTTATGTTGTTTGGTTTGCGCTCTAACTTGTGTTTTGGTCACAATAACAACGACTGTTATCCATATGAATCGTCTTCAAACTTTACGAGAGTGCGTTTATACGCAAAAAACGCGTACCTGTACCTGTTATTCGGTTTTATTGGAATCTCATTCGCACGCAGATGATGGTGAGATTTTATATATATTTTTTTATGATCAAAGAGTGATTTTTAAATGATGCCTCTGTCGTAGGTATGAGATTCATTTTTGATTCAACACCTGATTGTGAAGTGATCCATGGGGCCCTGTATTCGTGCCTGAGAGCGATGTTTGGCCTTTCCGTTAGTGGCATTCTTGTTTGTATATTTTCTTGTATGTTAGTCTATCAATTGTTGAGGTAGGTAGATCATAATTTAGCACCATAAAATTTTTTACAATATACCCAAAATTATAGCCATGAAAAAAAGAAGATGTATTGGGAACAATTAGAGTTGCGTTGTAGATCGTTTTATCAACAACATACAAGTGGACCAACAAGTTCCCATGGCTCTATAAGAGGACCACCGATTCCACCATCAACTTATTGTAGCTGTTGTGAAGAATGTCGCTATCCGCCTCTACCAATTGGTCCACATGTCTATCCATGGGATAATCATCATTCGAATGAACGGTACCTATATTTAATTGAACATCAATTTTGATTAAAATCGATTAAATTTGTACTATTTTTGTAGATTTTGGACACCAGGTAGAATTGGTAATTTTTATTCACCAAATCCCGGTGAAGATGGAACACCTGTTACTGATAGTTCGAATAGAGAACGTTCGGCTAGCGGATGGAATTGGAGGCGATTACCTTGGACAAGAACTAGTAATGTTCAAAATGAGGCACAAAGGTGACTATTTCTAGTTCAACTTGACAAGTTCTCGACCTAGAACACGAATAAGTGACTCATTAATATAATAATTCTACATTAAATAAGATATTTTTACAATACTTTGTATACCTATTTTTAATATTGAAAAGAGAATATCATTTTGAATCTCGCGTATAAAGTTACTGATTTAGTGAATATTGAAGCCCTACGAGTTTTGGTTAGCAGCTTCTACTGTCACTAGTTTACGTCAAAGTGCACATAGGCATATCTTGTGTTCAATGTTTCTCATTTGCAACAATTTTTGAAATTATATTTATTATCTATTAATATTAATTAAGAAAACGTTAATTAATTAATCTCCTGAAGAGTTTCGCTAAAATTTTTTATGGATTTCAGAAACTGTTAACCACACTCGAATGTGTCATGCACAGCCACTGTAATTTTTTTCGAAATTCAGCCGAACCACTCATCGAAAATTATCAAATGTACGCAGAACTTGCTCAAAAAAAAATCTTGTAATGGTCCGATAATAGTATGTTCTTTGATGTTAAATGTTAAATGTATTTACTTTATAATTATTGAAATATGTATTTGTAAAGGGATATTTGGGAATACGAAATGAGAAACTAGAGAGAAAATGTATTTGTTGATTGTTGTTAACGAATAATGGCAAAATAGTAAAACGTAAAGTTGGCTGTGGAAAGCTTATCTGTCGTATGCATTATTGATAGGTTTGTATACGAATTTCAAAATATTCAATATTTTCAACATTTTACGAGCGTGATATTGAGAAACATTGAATAGTTTTATCGTCCAAATAATAACTCTTAATTCGTGTTCAAGTTCGGGGAATTTTTCTTGTAAGATTTCCCCATTTATAATTCGAAATTTATCTTTGAATAGAGATAATTCGCTGACATATCAAGTTGGAGGTAGCAGTGCCGATAGTCAATATGGTTTCAGTAATCGCAATAATGATATATTACAAGATATAAATACCGGATCCAGTGGTTCTTATAGTATTTTAGATAATCGTCCACCAATTGGTGGTGTTTATGTTTGGGGACCACCACCACCATATTCAAATCCGAATTCACCAGCTCGAAGAAATTTACAATCACCAACAACACGTTATCACCACATTCATCATCATGCTCATACACATGCTCATGAATCACATTGTCAAATGAATGAGGAAAATCATTTTAGAAATTCACGCCGTACAAGACAGCATCTCAATAATAAAGATAATTACGAGAATACAGCAGAAGTAGAGGTACAACAACATCAACAACAACAACAAGTACTGCAACAACAGCAGAACGATAATGAAAGCACGGATAGTTCAAGTTGTATTGATCGAATTACTCATACATTACCTGCTAGAAAAATGAAGAAAAAGAATGATGTGGCTTCAGTCAA
>JAZBGZ010000006.1:249509-264659 GCA_037414795.1 Stenodera caucasica
CAACACAACAACAACAACAACAACAACAACAACAACAACAAAGTAGTAGTAATAATAGAACAAATGTTCAAACAATTTTCAATCAAATTAGTAAAGATGATGAAAAATTAAACGATGATAATTATCATGAACCAATAACTGATAAAGCGAAAATAAAATCCGATTCACAACAATGTCGATTTCTACCAAGATTACAAGGTGTTGAAAATGCTGCTTTTCAAAAACAAGAAAACCCAAATCAAAAACCGGAAACTAGTGAGTCGGAAGTATATTTTGCTGATGTTAGTAGTTGCTGTAATATATCGGTGCGAAATGATGGACAAGATTCATCATTATATGATGAAGCATTAGAAACGCAAAAGACTCGATTGAATTCTGAAGCAAATTTCCAAGAGAATTCGCTACCAACAACAACAACAACAACAACAACAACAACAACAATGACGATTGAAGATGAAGATTATTTGGCACATCGGATGGGAAATCGACAAATGTCGATTCGAAGTCGAATGCCGTTTCCGTTACCGGTTACTGATGAAATAAACGAATTTAAGTCGGATTTATTGAAAAAGGACTCATCACAAAATAGTTTAGGTAGTAGTAGTGTTCAAACACCGTTAACAGAAACTACAGATGATGCCATTACACCAGTTGATTGTTGTAATTATTTCGCTGATAATAATCAATGTAGCGTTGATCAAAAACATCGAACTTTCAACAATACCAAATTAGATCATTTTTTAGCACCAGATGCCCAATATGAGATTATTCAAGAGCAAGAGAATTTCCGATCAAACAGCAGTAATTTAACAAACACAATATCTGGCTTAAATTTGAATTATTATAATCAAACTAATTATAATAATGCTGCAAGTCCAAAGAGTGTGCCACCAAAAAGTTTGAATTTGAATACATCACAACAACAACCACAACAACAACAGTCAACAAATCGTCGTAATATCGGTTCAAATATATCGACTTTAATTCAAAATTTAGGCGGCAATCCTGTTGGCTTATTGTATGGTGAGGCGAATAGTATTGATGATGAAGAAATCCAAGCACAAGGATCACACAGTGATGGGACAATGGATTCTGGATGGCACAGTGGTTCTGAAAAAATTGAAACTAAAACTCAAGAAACTAGTGATCCTGTTGATGTTTGAATTTAGATAAATTGATTCCAATAATAATTATCATTACGTGAATTGTTTATATTGAAATAGGCATACGCAATTTCCTTCCTTAATTAATTGATTATTTGAATAGCTTTAATTTGATTGTATATTTAGGCAATAAATTGTAAAGTATTAAAAAATATTTTGATAACTATTTAAGTAAATAAAAAAAATCAAAATTTTGTTCCTTTGACTTTATACAAGATAAGTATTTGATATGTTGTACCTAGGTATTAGTCGTATCCCATCATTTTTTCGAATGTATTCTGCGGGTTGAAAAGTGAGAAAATCGCACTTTCACCAATCAATTACGATTCGGCAAAATATTTGAATAAAAACTTTTAGGAATCTAGAAATGTTTTAAAAATAATTCATCCTTGACGTTGTGGAGGACTTGAATAATAATAGAGATGCATGTACATTATGTCCCATCTCCACTGATTAGAATCCGAATAAAGCAAAAATAATAATATTCATGAATTATCAAAAAGAAATTATGAATAATAGTTATTGTATTTGATACGGTTTTTTGTCTCAAAATCGAGTTGACATAGGATTTTTATTGGTTTGATACTCATTTAAAACTGTTTGTTTTTTTTTTAAAAAAAAAAAGGAACCTTTAAGATGTTGTTAGTATGAAAAATAGGTTTCAGCATAATCGATTTGGTTATTTGAACAGAATTTTGAATATTTCAACAAGCATGGGGAATATCAAAATGCGCTAATTTCTGACATAAGACTCGAATATAACAAATTTTATACCTCATTAACCATTAAAATCTTGGAATGAATAATGTAACTCCACTCGATATTCTATTATCATTTATTGTTAATTTTAAGCGTTGATTTATCAATTTTTGCAGGAAATGTGTCACATTGAAATAAGGAAAACCACGAGATAATCTTTTTGTTCCATAAAACTGTGACATTTTTGATATTAATGAAATATTATCATTACCATAAGTTAAAATAATGATGATGTTGTTTTCATTAGTGTTAATTTTAATATTGTCTATTCGACAATCGAATAATTCAAATTTATTTTTGTTGAGGCAAGGTTATGATTATTTATGTTTAACAAATTCAAGTGATGGTTTGGCATTTATCACACCACCGAATTTACAATCAAACCAAATAAAATCAGGTAATTTTATCAATTTTTGTATTCGTTATTATTAAATTGGATGGATTTCAGGGAATTTGCCAAATTCAAGAAATTATAATTATAATTGTGATATTGATGATGGTAGAAACGCTTGTAATTTACTCTGGATGATAAGTCCCTGGAGAATAGAGAATTCCTTAGCGGGCGATATTGGTGATTATATTCTGGATCGACGATGGCAAAGTGAGTATATTCAATAATAATTATAATAATAATAATAAAATTAACGATGGAACTTTAATTGTAGATTTGAAAGAAATCGAGACAGAGTATCCTCAAATTAATGTCTTACAATTTTCGACCGCAACAAAAATAGATACACCAAATTTCGAAATTCCATTTTCATTACGTACAGAAAATGAGGCACATATTTTCTTGTGTGATGACGAAAATCCACGTCAATCGAATTGTTATTGGTTTTTATTAGAAGCATGGAAAGGTAATAAAACAGCATTTAGAAAATGTAATGAAAAAGAAATACCAAATAAGTCAACATCGCCTAAAGGGAATTGTGCTAAACAACTTGTAGAATATTCAGTAATTAAATAGAATTATTGTTACCTAATTATTGATGAATTAAAAAAATATATATTTGCAGCATTTACAAGATTCCTCTGACTATATCACCCAAAATAAATGGACACATTTCAAAATAATCAAGCGACAAAATCAATTTCAATTAACTGCAATGAACAAACAGTTAATTATCTATAATGATATGGAGACGTTACATAATATTAATTATATGATTGTTCAAAGTCGGAATTTGCAAAATGCCTTATGGAGAATCCATTATTGTTAATAAAATTATAATTTATTTATTGATATTATCGTGATTAATTGGACTAATGATTTTTCAGATCAATATTTATGGACAGATCAAGAATTCAACGACGTTTTAGGACCTTTTATCAAACTTAAAAATTCATTATTTTGCATATCAATGTTTGTTGCAATGTGTGATGTTTGTGAATTACATTTATCGTTGTTAATATCAACATCGCAACATCACTACAAAGAAATATTTACGCCTAAGGTGAGAGATTTATAAATTTGGGAGTTTGTTTTTTAAATTAGAATTAGACATCATTATAAAATAATAAAAAATAATTAACGAGAAAATTGAGTGCATTGCAAAATGAGCTTCAATCACAATAAAAAACTTTTAATTGATTTGCATTAATTTTTGATTTTTTTATACAGAAAAAAGGATGGCAAGAAATCAAATATATAAAACACAATGTTCCATTTGAAAGAGCCCAATTGCATGTACAAACAATAGCTAGAGCTACAATAATTAAACACTTTTGGGCAATTGATGATTTTAAAATATGTCAGGAAAATGGTGAATTTCAAACAATTATCTATGAAACTGATCAAATTTGATTTGGCTGACATAACTTTCAAACAACAACGAAATATATTTTGTTGATAATAAAAGAAAAAGATAAAGACTTTTGATAGATGTTGAATATTCAAGAGTCAGCAAAATCATATTTGGTTCACTATAAAATTCACTCTAATAAAAAACTATATTTGTATAGAATATAATGCGATAAAACTGACTTCAAATCAAGATATAGGATGTCAAAGGATAGCTGAAAACGATGAAATTGTCACTATTGCAGATATTTCAGATAATCCTGGTAAAAATTAACAGAAATTTCTATTATTCTTATTCTTATAATTATTTCAACTATACTTATTAAATTATAAAATTACAGAAGATAATTGCCCTTTAAATAAAACAAACCCAACAATAGGGGCTAAATGTATTCCATGTGCTTTCTTTTATTATTCTGAATGTGCTCAAACGAAATATTGCCAAAATGATAGAATTGGACGCTCGATTTGTACTTGTTCTGCAGGATATTACGAAGATGATTGCTATCGTAGTATTTAATCAAATTTAATTATAATTAGCATTTTTAAAGAAATTTTCATAAATACAATTTATGGAATTCTGACGTTGTCCTCAACTCCAAGTAAGTTGCGATGTCAAAAAGCACAATTTAACAATGAAAGAATATGGGAATCAAAATAATAATAATTATAATAATACATCTAGTCGCTAAGCGTAATGATAGAAACTTGCTTAGAGATAAGAACAATATCTGAATTGCATCAAATCGATGAAGATTTCGTGATAGAATGCTGATTGATTTCGAAATAAAATTTTGATATCGTCATTGTAGGTTGTCCATATGGTAAATATGGTGTGAATTGTCAGAAATCTTGCGGTAATTGTATTGGTAATTGTGATTATATCGATGGTACTTGTTCACAATGCAAAGTTGGATTTACAGGAAATCGTTGCGATATTCGTATAAATATTTCTAATTAAATAAGTCGATTATTATTATTATAATTAAATTGAATTTCAGCCGATTCAGGTGCAATACTCAAAGAACCACCAAAAATTCAAAATATCTCTTATGATTCATGTCTAGTGGAACAAGAAAATTTCAAATTACTTTATGATAAATATAAAAAAGGCGATCCGTATTATTTTGAAATACAATATCAGGTGATGGGAGTATTTTCAATATTTTTTTTATTAGAATTTAGAGAAATTATTAAATCTTCAGGACCCTTCTGATTATAATCGAGAATGGCATACTGTTGGTCGATATAATTTCGGCAATGTACATTCTGTACTCATCGATAATTTAAATTCCGATACAAATTATTTAATTAGATCTGTATTAATTGATGAATTTAACGAATATACAGATAATAGTGATTATGTTCGAGAAACGAATTGTAAAACAATTTGTCAAGGTAAATTTTCAATAATTGGAAATTCTAACTGGAACCATTGAAGTAAGTTATTGTACTATACATACTTTCAGGAATTAATCAAAAAAATATCGAAGTTAAACCGACCAATACAACGGTGATGGTCATAATTATAGTGAGTTTTATGAGAAATTAGTCAAATATCAAAGTCTATAAGTAATAAAAAAACTGCTTCGCCTCTCGATAGATTTATTCAGATCAAATCTCAATCCTTCACTGAATTCTTATCTTTATCAAGAACAACTATTTGGTGGATGAAACTGCAATTGATGATAGTGAGAATGAGAATTAGATAAAGGATAAAGAGCTGATCTGAATAAGAGATTTTTGAAACTTTGCCCATTACCATCTTCATTTTTTAGCTTTTGGCAGGTTTAATATTTTTGAATCAAGTTTTTAAATATTAATTTCTTTTATATTTTTGAACAAAGATCCAAATTTTTCATGTTATTCAAATTCTAACGAGCTTATTTTTCATTTTTGTTCATATTAATATTAATATTTTTTCATCTTTTCGTTTTGTTTATAAGTAGTAAGTTTCCAATCTCTTGTTATCGAGAATTGTAAACGAACTGAGATGAACATGAGAAATTTTTTTGATTTTTCAGTCCGATACAACAAGCTGCAAACCACAAAATTGTCAAATTCTAATTAATAAAAGAATAATGCAATCAATAACAAAAAAGACATATTTCCTAAATAATCTGAGCCCTTACAGTGATTATAGAATTTCGATTGAAAATTGTGGCAACACATCACCTTTAATCATCACTTTCGAAACTTTAGAAGGCAGTATGTATAAATATCTCTAAACTTCGCCCACTTGATTTATTAAATGTTTAACTATTACAGAACCAAGTCGCATTGTTGATTTAACTGAATTATCAACAACATCAACTACTATTGAATTACAATGGAATAAACCAAAATATGAAAGAGGTATGATTCGATATTACGAAGTCATTTATGAGGTAAATTCAGTTGAATTTTAATTGAAAAAAAAAATTATAAATAATATTTTCAAGCGTCTTCTAACTAAAGCTTGTAATAAATCCACAACTCCAATAACATCAATTAAAGTTGATTCAACAATGGTTAAAATCACGAATCTTCAGCCATATTCCCGGTACAATATTCGAATCGCTGCTGTTACATCGATTACAGGTGATTTCGATAACAAAGAGATCGAAACAAAAGAAATGGGTATTGAAAATCCAGGAATTTTTGATGATTTAGATATCAATAATTGATTTAACAAAATTTTAGAGAGAATCAATTTAGAAGAATTACCAAACATTCTCGAAATGACCTCAACACAAAATAGTGCGAAAATCAAATTAAGTCAGCCAGATTGTGACTTAATTCAAGGTAAATTATACATCTATGTCAATGGAACTTGTACGAATCAATGGTGTATTGATGAGGCGCCAATAGAGAAATGGTCCGATTTCAGTTTAGATGTAATTATCATCAATTTATTACCATATTCCACATATAATTTACAACTAAATTTTTGTCGATCAAAATTCAAAAGTGATACGTGTCGGAGAATCGAAACCGCTCTGTATATCACCACAAAAGAGCAAGGTACTCGTATATCGATTTTATTATAAATATCGTGTAATAATAAATTATCCATTTGTAGTTCCATACAATTTTTTCAATGAATCAATTTTTCAACTAGACGATACTTCGATTTCTATTCGACTAAAACAACCATATCCTCCAACTGGAATTTTCGAAAATTTTTTAATTATCGCATCCAAGTCGTCCTGGTCAAGTTGGACCAATTTTCAAACTGAAATTATTAAACAATCTACACATCAATGTAAATTATGGCCTCAATATCATTGTATAACTTTTGATAATTTAATCTTATATTCAACCTATTTATTCAAGGTAAATAATTTTGAAATGAAACGAATCGATATTGTACATAGTGAGTGAGTTCATAAATTGAATGAATTTAAATCTTGTAACGTCCTTAAATAACAAATTGTATGTATTGTTCAACAGATTTCAGCAAGAAATATTGAGCCGACCGGTTATAGTGAAGAGAAAACTTTACTAAAATATCTACAAATTGAAAGTAGGTAATTAATTTGAATTCTTAAATTCTAAATATTCTTGAATTTAATGTGATTGTAGAGCCTGGCCCTGTTTATGATTTAATTTTGAGCTGGAAGATAGATAATACATTAACAATTACTTGGAAACATCCGAATTTTACAAGTGGTGAATTTACAAATTTTACAATACAAATAGAAAATTTCGAGTTAAATTCAATAATAGAAGAAATGACCGTTAATAAAGATCGTTACAATTTAACATATTTTTATACAGTTAATTATAACAATTTCTTTCAAGATCAGTGATTGAATCGTATCCATTTTCAGATAAAATCGGGAATAATACTAGCCACTAGCTATAAAATTTGTGTGAAATCTAAAAATCAACAATACGAGAGTGATCCGACAACTGAATCGGATACAAGTCCACCACCTATACCTTCATTAAATTCCGATTTGGATTTAACTTTCATCAATGCTACAATAACTGTGAAATTATCTTATAGAAGAGAAAAACCACGTTTGAAATCATCGCTTAAAATTCTGATTTCCAATGGAAATCACTCTGATACAGAAACAAGATTTTTCGATAAAATGCCGGAGATGGATCTAGAAATAAATAGAATCATTTCTGAAAAAATGATCGTGAACGATAATGACCTATTTATAATTGAAGAAGATGCAAAAGGCCATATTCTAAATAATAATCACCAATACACAATTACAATAATATTAATCAATCAATTTGAAGATAAATTACGATCAAGAATTTATACAGCTGTTGTACCCTCAATATTGGACATAGATGAAACCGGAAATACTACATCTATTATAATTCCGATACTGTTGATTTTGGTGATGATAGGGATAATAATTTTCATTATAATGTAAGTTATTTTGCAACCTAGTACGAAATGAATTTCAGTCATGCCTTAATCTTGAATATCACAAATTTATTGTATTTTACTTAGTTATACATATGTATGTATAACATAACTTATGATTTTTCCAATAATTTATACACTAAAATAATTTTACTTCTAATTTGCAGCAAACGAGAATCTCTCAGATCGAATTTTGATACATTGAAACAGAGATTTATGAATAATAAAAATTTAGATAGAAAAAGTGACGATGATGATTTGCAATTAACGGACGTACCAGAATCCAAGCCGATTATTTTGCCGAAGCCTCAAATTCAAATCGATAAAATTCCGGTAATTATTGAATTTGTATCAACAAATAAGTATTAGATATTATTTTCAAAGATAATTATTAATTAAAGGAAAATAATAGAATAAAAGAAGGTAAATATAGTAAACGGGTCAAAATTACTGATTTTGAAGATTATGTTAAGAAATCAATAGAAAATGGCGAACTAGAACGGCAACACTCGGTATTTATTAATTATTTTACTTTTGAAATTTTGCTTCAAACAATTTTCCCCAGCTATTTCCACGCGGGAAAGTCAAAAATTGTAGTTATGGAGAATTGAAGGAGAACAAATCGAAGAATCGCTACAATAATTTGATTGCGTGTCAGTATTTTCTAATTCAGTTTCGAATTTTTGATTGTTTTTTTCCCTTGTTATCCAGATGATCATTCTAGAGTCATTCTAGAAAAAATCAATGGCGATCAATATTCCGATTATATCAACGCCAACTATATTGATGTAAGTTTGATTGAATTCGATGTTTGAATTGTTTTAAAAAAAATTTGTAATTGAAGGGATATAAAACATCGAAGGCTTATATCGCAACACAGGGCCCAAAACCTAATACGCTTTATGATTTTTGGCGAATGATTTGGTTGAAGAATTCCGAATATATTATAATGTTGGCTAATGTGGAAGAAAATGGCAAAGTAATTAATTTCTCTCTTATTAAAAATTTATTATTTAATAATTATTCTCGTCTTGAAATTTAGAAAAAAGTTGAAAAATATTGGCCCGATATCAATGAACAATTACATTTCAAAGACATTCACATTCAATATATTTCCAATAGAGTATTTGCAGATTATGAAATTCGTGAATTACTGTTAACTAAAAATAATGAACAGCGTAATGTAATTAATTTTTTTTGATTTTTTATTTTTATATTGGTAACTCTTGATTTTAAAGATTAAACAATTACACTTCATGACTTGGCCAGATCATGGTGTACCATTGTATTCAAGAAATCTGGTCCCATTTCTGCAAGAAATGTTGAAAGTGCCAAACAATCCAAGATCACCAGTTGTCGTCCATTGCAGGTAAAACATAAATGTTAGTAAAATTATTTTATGGTCAAAAAATTACTGCAAGATGAACAGAGTTACGTTTTCACTAGAGTAATAATCAATTTCCTCCTTGAAAGGAGTCAAAACTGAACAAGTCTAGATGGTCAAAATTAAGCATCGTTTGAATTAAGAAGTACTTGAAGTTGTCATCTGTCATCCCACCCCATGAATGAATCGACCTTTAGATCTTCATCCTTCATCACTACTTAGTTGTTTTCTCTGCAAATCTTGCCAAATTTTATTTTTCTTGTTGCAGTGCTGGTGTTGGCCGGACTGGCACCATAATCCTCTGCGATACTTCATTAAGAATGGCCGCTCGGGAAGGAGCTATCGATGTACTAAATATTCTTGAAAAAATGCGCGATCAACGATCAAATCTAGTTGATAATTACGAACAATACAAATTAGCACATTTAGTGATTTTAGAATGTTTGGTTGGTATGCATACAAATATACCATGCAATGAAATTGAAATAGTTGTTGAGAATTTATTGAAAATGAACAAAATTAAAGTTCAAATGGAATATTTAGAAAAAACATCTTGGCAAGATCAAGCAATGAATACCGTTAGTCAAATGGAAGAAGCACCAATTTATGAAAAAAAAAATCGTTTCAAAGATATAATTCCTGGTAAAGTATAATATTATCCAGAGGTGTAGAAATAACTTTTGATATCATCACCTCCAATTATCGTTTCCTTTCAGGAAGACAAGGAAGAATCTTCCTTACACGCTATCCTGTTAGCGATGAAACTTCCTCTTATATAAACGCAATCAAAGTTGATGCTTTCCGAAATCCTGGACGTTTCATCGTTACACAACAGCCTATACCGAATACTGTAGGCGATTTTTGGAGATTAATTGTCGAGAATGATGTTACTGTCATTGTTTCTTTAAACAGCTTGGATCTAAGTGATAAAGTATGATTATTTCATTCAATTCGGTTGAATTTTTACCTAAAACAATTCTAGACTTGTTGCATATTCTGGCCAACTGATGAGAATTCAGAGTTGATTCCTGTTGATTTTATCCGCTTGAAATACGTCCATCTTCAATCTACAAATTGTTATGATGTGACAACAATTCATGTTTTCATCAAAAAGTCTCAAGTAAGTCTCAAAATGATTTTCTATTCAATTGAAAACAGTTTTCTTATGAAACATTATTAGTCCCCGATAATTATTGATATAATTTCGATGAAAAATTGGCCATCGAAGCAAAAGCTACCGAAATCAGTAGATGATTTTTTGAAATTTTGGGAAGAATCAGATATGCTGTGTAGACGATCAGAAAAAGTTGTCATCACATGCTAGTAAGCCATATCCTTAATTCCACATAATTCTGTAATAAAATCTATTTATCTATAGCGATGGAGCTCTAGCTAGTGGAATCTATGTAGCCATGTGTTTTATAATCGAGAAAATGAAATTAGAACAAAATTGTGATGTTTGCCATGCTGTAAGGACAATACGTCAAAATCGCCATCAATTCATCAGAGATAATGTATGTGCTTCATTTGTTTTGTTTTTGTTTTTAATGGAAAGAGTTATTTACAGGTTCAATTCCAATTTTTATATGAAGCCGCTGTAAAATATATCAACGTATTCCAAACTTATGCCAACTTTAAATAGAAGATTCCAATTTTTGTATTTTTAATGTTTCGTTTGATAAAATTGCCAAAACAATAGTCTAAATATAATTCCAATTCAAAAAATTTCATTTTATTTATCTGTCGACTAAGATCGGACGTACCTATAATAAAAAGCAAATTTTAAAAAATTAAATCTAGACAAGCTCGTTTGATTCTTTTATGAATTCCGGTTGACGAAAGACACCGATCTTGAGTCAGCCAATTTCTAGTGTGCACATTCTGATACTGGAATTCGATAAGGTCAATAAAATAAAGAAAACTTGATCATTGAAATACAAATTTAAAGAAAGTCTGAATAATTCGTATTAAACCTTGTTTTTGAATTTCATCCAAACGCTAGACATAATGTTTGTTATGACATACCCAATTTTATAGTTTTGATTTAATAAAAACAACAGTTTACTAGTGAAATTATATCGACACAATTAAAAATAAATTTATTAGAGCACGTGACACCGAGTTCACATTAATTTTCACTGATATCTGAACGTAAATAACAAAATGACGCAACTCTATATACTGCGTCTTAGTAATCTAAATTTATAACGTACTTTTATGCCCTTACGTTTTTTGTATTATTGCATTAGCAAAATAACAAAAAAACACATAATAAAACTCTAGAAAGAACATTTCAAAATAGTGGTACTTTATTTTTGGATTAAAATTGAATGATGGAATGAATTGAAATTTCAACACACCTAAATCATTATTTTTATAATTAAACGTGAAAATGAATTTTAATGATAAGCATAATTATAGCGATATACTAACAAAAATAAAGTATATGTAAAATGTTAATAATAAGTGATAAAACTACTTTTTTTTTAAGCTTTTTCTTAAACATTTTAAATTTTTTTTGTAGAGTTTTCTTACGATTTTTCAAAGTTGGGGGACAAGAATTCCGCACTATCTGTTAACTAACTCATTATAGGTTTTATCCATTTATCTCTCTTGTTTATCCATATATTGTTAATGAACATGTAAGATATTAAAACAAAAGACTACATCTACTAAGAAGCTACTGAATTATAATAGGCCATAAACACTAAACATAAATAAGCACTACATAATTGTCTTTAATTAATTGTATAATTAGAACCTATCAATTAAACTGAAATACAAATTGTAGAGTGCATCTACAGACTTGATTTGTATTAATAGTAATTGATAACAAAAGAAAAGCTTATAAGACATTAACAGACAAACAAGAGAGATCCGAGGCTGTTCTGGGGGTCGATTACTCGATATTATACAGCATGCACACGTATCCGGAGGATAATGTTTGCGGCAATAATGGTGAAGTTGGTGAAAGGACTGCAAATCCCAAGAACATGAATGTTCTGATTAACATCTGACGATCTGACCGATCGGATGAAAATACCTAGCAAATAATGAATAATTTAATCGATAATTCATCTGAATTAATATAAAAATGAATAATACGTACAACAATAACATGTTTGCAGTTTAATTGTTCTTCAGCAGCTTCAAGTAATGCCACAAATGCCTCACGGGAACCCTCAGGCAATACATGGGGTGGTAATGCAACAAATAATGTTTGACCACGCAATACAGCATCCCAGGGTTGACGGGCAGTGCGGAATGTTAGTCGCAATGGCGACTGGCCCCTGGTCTCCCCAGGGGCATCAGGACCACCACAGAGGCCCGGCGCCCAGAGACATGTTATAACAATCGGCGCCGCTACCACCGCAAGTTGAACGCTTACTATTCAACGTACTCCTAAACAACACAAAAACAAAATAATTAACAAAACACAATAAGGAAATGGAGTAAAATCAGAAATCAAAAATGAAATTGAAATAAAATACCAATCAAAACTGTAAAGCAACAAACCGAAAAAGGGCCATCTATAATACTGTCTCTCCGAAATTTTGTTTAGAAGAGCAATTAGAAGTTATCTCGACAAGTGAAACATTCCGGTTTTGTTCAGTAGAAGTTTGTAAGAATCTCGATAATTAAACAAAAGTCGAAAGTCCCCTCTTCAAAATATTATCACAGGGTCTTCTTCATCATAGTTCATAGATTATTCTAGCCTCATAATTTATACGATCTGATAGTAATCATCTATTTTCATCAAGGCTAATGACTTGAACAGTAAGTCTTCATTTGATTACAATAAATCATTATTACGAGCAACTGAATTTTTTTCTTAATTTTCATGAATTCAAAGTTAAGAGCTGTTACCTTTACCAGTAGTAATAATATGTACAAAATTAATTTATAAATGAAAATAATGTAAATAATAATGAGGATTCCATTAAATTGAAAATATATTTGATAAAAAAGGAGTCATTGTTGTGCGAAGTCAGCGGAAAAATACCAGGTCAAATACATAGTAAGTTTATCAAAACAATGAACCAATAAAATACTGTACGAGATTCTACCGTGACCTAATAGAGTATTTTGTTTGGCCCACTATGTTGTTATAATAATGAATTTTCTAGAAAGAATAAAAGAAGCCTTCTCATCATTTCGATTGCATTAGAAAAGTAAAATTTTGTAAGAATATAAAGAAGATTCATGGTGTTTTCTAGCTCTTATTCCAAACAATCTACGTATCTAGAAAAGCACGATAGTCAAAATGGCGGTACTGTCATTGAAATAAAATACAAATCCAATAATTTATAACCTTGTTATCGAAATAGAGAGGTTTTCCACGATGCCTCCATTTTAACAATGAAATAATTGAAATTTAATTGATACTTACGGATTACTACTACTTAATATAGCTGGCATGGCTTCGTCTTTACTACTCTTTTTACTATCCGTACTTGAATCAGAATTAATTGCCTCTATGGCACTTATAAACATAATTGAAGAACGGAAAAAGGAAAAAACAGATTCAAAACACCAAAGTGTATTTATTATTGAACGAATTCAGAATGGCGATTTAATCAAATGTATGTCGTTAATATAACACATCACCTCTAACCACCACTCTAACACGATTATCGAATGTCAATCTTGACGTAGTTCGAGAATCTATCAGCATATGCGCAGTTTCATAACTAATTATAGCACCGATTGCACAATAAGTTGTAGAAAATAGATGGCGTGCAAGTAAGGCTATTTAGTAACTTTAGTTGTGTGTAGTGTCCCGGTATTTAGAGAGTACCGCAATAACTTCATTGTATTTATGTCACTACTTGGAGACAAGATGGCGGATATGGAAATGTCAACTAGGTTTGCTGTGTTGATTCTTGTGATTTTAAATAGAATAGTCATTCAAGTCTTATTATTACAGTAAATTCAGAAGGCTAAGGTATATTTTCAGTCGACTAAACCAAAACTATCACGTAATAAGCTCACTAAATATTATCAAAATTGACTTGATATTTTAAATTTGCCGCTTTTTGTTGGAGAGAAAATGGCGACAATTGCAGGACTCTCTTGAATACAGGGACATTAGCTGTGAGTAAGGCTGCTGTAATAATTATACAGACGTTTTTAAATGAAGAAGCGAAAAAGTTATCACTAAATCTACTAAAGTCTGATACAAGACTACTGCAGCAAACAAAGCGAATGGGAAAGTTGCATCTCTAAGAAAAAACACTGCCTCAAAGTGAAAACTGAAGTTACGTTAATTTTAAAATTCGGAAAAGTATGGAAAGACGGAAATGGGTCCATTCTTTTTACTAGTAAAATAGACAAAAAGTAACAAGAAAGGTGAAGAGCAACGTCAAGGTAGAAAAAGTAAACATGGAAGAACAGGAGTGAAGAAAGTGTAGAAAAAGGCGTTCAAGAAAATGAGTAGGATGAAAAAAAAAAGCTGTGGAATTGGAGGAAAATGCTCGCAGCAGAACAAGGGGGGTGGAAGACGGCAGAAATAGTGGTTGAATGGTAAAATGGATCAAGAAGCAGGAAGTCATAGAAGGGAGATAGGAAGACGAGAAGTCATAAGGGGAGTGTCATAGGAAAGATGAGGAAGACCACAGGAAGAAAGAAGTAAATGCGAGTTTATAAAGAGGGAGAATAGTGGGAGCAGAGCGGT